>RJWJ010039513.1:0-14418 GCA_004363605.1 Indri indri | reverse complement strand
GTGACGACAGAGGCAGAGATTGGAGTGATGGCAGCTACAAGTCATGGAGTGGCAAGAATTGCCAGCAACCACCAGAGCTAGGAAGAGGCAAGAAAGGATTCTTCCCTAGAGCCCCTGGAGGGTGCGTGGTCCTGACGATACCTTAATTTCAGACTGCTAGTCTCCAGAACTGTGAGAGAATAAACTTAGTTGTTTTGAACTGCCCACTTGTGGTACTTTGTTACAGCAGCCCTAGGAAACTAAAATAGATGGTATCACAAGTGTATGTACTCGCTGAAACTACAATTTTTATAACTGGGATGACACATTATACACTAGGTTTGTATTTGACTTCTTTTACTCAGCATAGTGTGGCATGGTGTATCATGTTTTTAATTTGTAATTCCCTGATGACTAATGACGTTAGGTGTCTTTTCATGTGCTTATTGGCCATTGGTATATATCCTTCTATGATGTGTCTGAGCTATTATAAATATTAATGTATTTTTAAATTTTTGTTTTGCAGTTGATCACTGCCACTTTATAACATGCAATTGATTTCATATATAAACATTGTTACCTGAAACTTTGCTAAATTCACTTATTAGTTCTGGTAATGATTTGGAGATTCCACATAGTTCCATGTATCAACAGTTCATTCCTTTTTAGGGCTGAGTAGTATTCCATTATATGGGTATACCAGTGTTTATTCATTTGCCTGCTGTGCACATTCTTATATACATTCTTGTATAGATACATATTAATATTTTTGTTTATCTTAGCTATAAACCTAAAGAATAGCTAGGTCATACGGTAGGTGAATGTTTACCTTTTTAAGAAGTTGCCTTATTGCTCTCCAAACTAGCTATACCATTTTATATTTCCACTAGCAATGTATGAGAGTTCTAGTTGCTCCATAGTCTTGTCAGCACTTGGTATTGTCAGTCTTTTTTTTTTTTTTTTTTTTTTGAGGCAGAGTCTCACTCTCTTGCCTGGGCTAGAGTGCCATGGTGTCAGCCTAGCTCTCAGCAACCTCAAACTCCTGGGCTCAAGCGGATCCTCCTGCCTCAGCCTCCCGGGTAGCTGGGACTAGAGGCATGCGCCACCATGCCCGGCTAATTTTTTCTATTTTTAGTTTGGCCAATTTCTTTCTATTTTTACAGGGTCAGTCTTTATTGTAGCCATTCTCGTGAGTGTGCCATAGTGTATCGTTGTGTTTTTAATTGGTGCTTTCCTGATCATTAACGGTGCTGGGCATCTTTTCATGTGCTTATTGACCATTCATATGTCTCCTTCTACGATATGTCTGAGCTGTTATAAATGTATTTTTTAAATTTGTTTTCCAGTTGATCACTGCTAGTTTACAAAACGCAATTTATTTTGTATATAAAAATTGTAACCTCAGCCAGCCGTGGTGGCTCACGCCTGTAATCCTAGCTCTGGGAGGCCGAGGCGGGCAGATAGTTTGAGCTCAGGAGTTCGAGCCCAGCCTGAGCAAGAGTGAGACCCCATCTCTACTAAAAAAATAGAAAGAAATTGGCTGGACAACTAAAAATATATAGAAAAAATTAGCCAGGCATGGTGACGCATGCCTGTAGTCCCAGCTACCCAGGAGGATTGCTTGAGCCCAGGAGTTTGAGGTTGCTGTGAGCTAGGCTGACGCCACCGCACTCTAGCCCGGGCAACAGAGTGAGACTCAGTCTCAAAAAAAAAAAAAAAAAATTGTAACCTGAAATTTTGTTAAATTCAATTATTAGATGTGGTAGTTGCTTTCTAGATCCATAAACATATCATGCAGTTTTACTTCTTCTTTTCTGATAGTTAGGCCTTTTATTTCAGATACTTCCTTCATTCCACTGGCTAGGACCTCCAGCGCAATGTTGAATAAAAGTAGGGGAAATAGACTCATTGTCTTGTTCCATATCTCAGGAGAGAACTTTCAGGTTTTCACTATTAAATATGAGGGAGGTTGGCTGTGAGTTTTTCTTTGGTGCCTTGTCTTACAAGGAGGAAGTAACCTTTCATTGCTAGTTTGTTCAAAGGTTTTATCTTGAATGGCTGTTGAATTTTATCGTATGAATTTTCCTTATCTCTTAAAAAGGTCATATTCTTTTCTAATTCTTTAACAGAGTGAATTACATTGATTGATTTTTCAAAATCTTCAGCCATTAAGTTTCTGAAATAAACCCTAGTTAGTTTTTGATTCAAGTGGCAAAGACAGGGAAAAAAAGAACTCGTTAGTCATGTTGTGTTATCCGTCTGTATTGTTGAATTTTATTTGCTGATAACGTTTTAAAATTTTTTGAAACTATTTTGCAATTATATTCATGAGAGATATTCATCTATAATTTTCTGTTTTTGTAATATACTTGTAAGGTTTTGGCATTTGGGCTATGCTCGCCTCATTAAGAAAATCTCAGCAATGTCCCCTCCTTTATTTTCTGAAAACGCGTGTATGAGCTTGCTATTATTTCTTCCTTGAATGTTTAATAGAATTAACCAATAGAAACAGACTGAGGTTTATGTTATAGAAAGAGTTTGATAACAAATTCAATTTTTTTACTAGATATAAAGCTATTCAAATTTTCTGCTTATGTCAATTTTACCAAGTTGTATTTTTTAATTGTTTTTTTATTTTTTTCTTTATTTTTTTTTCTTCCTTTTTTAGTCTCGCTCTTGCTCAGGCTGGTCTTGAACTCCTGACCTAAGCAATCCTCCTGCCTTGGCCTCCCAGAGTGCTAGGATTAGAGGCATCAGCCACCACACCTGGCCTTAACTGGAGTGCAGTGGCACAATCATAGCTCACTGCAACCTTAAACTCCTGGGCTCAAGTGATCCTCCTGCCTCAGCCTCCTGAGTAGCTGGGATTACTGGCAAGTGCCACCAGGCCTGGCTAATTTTTTAAGTTTTTGTGGAGACGGGGTCTTGCTATATTGCCTAGGCTGGTCTTAAACTTGTGGCTTCAAGTAATCCTCCTGCCTCAGCCTCCCAAAGTGCTAGGATTACAGGCTCGTGCCCAACCATAAATTGTATTTTTTAAAAAATTGTCCATTTCATTTAAATTAGTCAAATTTTTTGTCATTAAGTTTTTCATATATTATTTTATTATCTATTTAACGTCTAAGATCTGTAGTAATAACCCCTCATTTATTTCTGATGTTGGCAAATTGTCTTCGATCTCTCATCTCTCTCTCTTTCTCTCAGCCTAGATAGGGGTTTGTCAATTTTATCAATTTTTTTCAGTGAACCAGCTTTTAAGTTTGTTAATTTTCTCTATTATCTGTCAGTTTTCTCTTCTATTGATTTCTGATCTTAATAATTACTTTCTTCCTTCTGTGTGTGTTGGAGTTACTTTGCCCTTCTTTTTCTAGTTCTTTAAGATGGAATTTTAAGTCATTGATTTATATAAACATTTAAGTGTAAGTTTTCCTCTATATTTTTCCTCTAGCTGCATCCCATAAATTTTAATGTGTTAAATTTTCATTATCACTTAGTTAAAAATATTTTCTAATTTCCCTGTGATTCTTCACTGACCCTTGGATTATTTAGAAGTGTGTTGTCTAGCATCCAAATATTTTTTCCTAAATATTATATCTTATTGATTTCTAATTTAATGTTGTTGTGGTCAGAGAACATATTCTTTATTATTTTAGTTCTTTAAGGTTTATTGAGACTTGTTTTATGTTTAAGCATATGGACTATCTTAAACATATAAAGAATATGTACTTTGTGCTTTTGAGCACAGTGTTCTATAAATAATTAGTTCAATGTTGTTGATAGTGATGTTTGACTCTTCTGTGTCTTTACCATATTTTTGTCTAGTTCTATCACTTGCTGAAAGAGGAGTATTAAAATATCTTACTATTATTGTGGAAGTTTCTATTTCTCCTTTTAATTCTGTTAATTTTTTCTTTATCTTTTTTAAGGCTCAGTTATTAAGTCCATGGACATTTAAAACTGCTATATCTGCCTTATGAATTGTACCTCTTATCATTATGAAATGTCCCTCTCTATATATGGTAGTATCTTTTATCTTGAGGTCCACATTATCTGCTATTAATATGCCCATTCCATCCTTCTTATATTTACTGTTTACATGGTATATTTTTTTTCATCCATTTACTTTTTACTTATCAGTGTCTTTATGTTTAAAGTATATCTCTTATAGGTATCATAAAATAGATTGTATTGATATTTTTATTGCTGCATAACAAATTGCCACAAACTTAGCAGCCTAAAACAGCATCCATTTATTACCTCACAGTTCTACAAGTTTTGATTTGGCTGGCCTTAGGGACTCTCGAAGCTAAAATCAAGGTGCCAGTCAGGCTGCATTCTTTCCGGAGCTTGGAGTCCTCTTCCAGCCTCGTGAGGTATTGGTAGAACTCAGTTGTTGCAGCCGAGGACTGAGGTCCTCATTTCCTTGCTGGTGCAGCCAGCGAACACTCTCATCTCCCGGAAGCCATCCACATTCCTTGCCCCCTGACCCCTTCCATCTTCAGTCCAGCAACAGAAAATCTTGCCTATGTCAAATTCCCCTCACATTTTGAATCTCATTCTTTAGAAAAACCTGGCCCTTTTTGAGGGCTTACCTGATTAGGTGAGACCCACTGAGCATAGCCTCCCTTTCTTAAAGTCAACTGTGCGTCATCGTATTCGTAGTTCACACCTGTGCTGAAAGGGAGAGGTGGGAATCTTGGCAACCATCTTAGACTTTTACCTGCTATATGCTTTTTATCATTTCTGACTATCTCTGCATTTTAATTCAAGTGTTTAGACCATTAATGCTTAATGTGTTAATAATTACTGGTATGGTTAGATTTAGGTCTATCATTTTATTATTTGTTTACTGTTTGTCCCCTCTGCTTTTTGTTCTTCTGTTCCCCCTTGCCTCCTTTCTTTTGGATTGTTAGAGTAGTTTTTAGTATTCTATTTCAATTGGCTTTTTACCTATATCTTATTTTATTCTTTAGTGATTGCTGTATGGATTATAACATACATCAGCAATCTTTCACATTGAGTAGAGTTAATATTATACATTTCACCTAATATGTAAAAACGTTGCAACTACACAGATCCTTGTCCCCACACCCTGGACATCCATTTTATTAACAGCCATCGTGTGTATTACATCTACATACATTGAAAAATCAATAAGACAATATTATAATTTTTGTTTCAAACAGTCATATATATTTTAAAGAACTAAAAAATAGCCTTTTAAAGATACCCATATATTTCCTGATTTTGTTGCTCCTTCATTTCTGAAAATCTAAGTCTTCCTTCAGCCTAAACAACTTTCTGTAGCATTACTTGTATTATAGGTCTGCTAGCAGCTAATTCTCTTGTTTTTCTCTATCTGAAAATATCATTGTGTTGCCTTCATTCTTGAAAGATATTTTCACAAGATGTAGAATTCTGGACTGACAGGTTATTTTTTTTTCAGCACTTTGAAGATATTTTTCCACCATCTTCTGACATCCATCCATTTTGATTTAAAATTCTATAGTCATTCAAAACATTGTTCCCCTATATGTAATGTGTCATTTTCCATTGGATGCATTCAAGGTTTTCTCTTTACCCTTGGTTTTTATCAGTTTGATGCTGTGGGTGTTCTGCATTTATTATGTCCCCAGCCATGGTTTTTCTTGAATGTATCTCGTTCAGGGTTCACCAAACTTCTTGAATCTATAAATTTATGACTTTCACTAAATTTTAAAAAGTTCTTGGCCATTATTTCTTACCTCATTCTTCTCTCCTCTTCTTCCAGGGTTCCAATTACATACCCACTACAGTTTTTGATATTGTTTCCTGGGGCTTTAAGACTCTGTTCATTGGTTTCAATTTCTTTCTCATTGTTCTTTTTTTTTTTTTTAATTTTGAAAGTTCTTTATTTTTTTTTAACATTATAATTTTTTTTTATTGTTTGTTATTATAGGGGTACAGATGTTTAGGTTACGTATGTTGCCCTTGCCCCCCCTTCTCCCCAAGTCCCAGTCCCAAGCGTGTCCATCTCTCGGATGGTGCACATTGCACTCATTGTTCTTGAAATTGGACAATTTCTATCACTATAACTTCGAGTTCACTGACTCTTTTTCCTATCATCTCTATTTTTCTATTAATATTAGAGCATAAAGTAACTATAGCTCACCTTCTTTAAACGTCCTCTAAAATAAGGGAAATTACCCCCATGCTGGTTCTTGCTCAAAGTTTTTATTGCAATATACAATCTACCTGCTTTAAACCCTAATCAGAATCCTCAAGTAGCTGTTCTTGTATTTTGAGCAGAGCTGATAGTTATTATCAGTGGGAGGATTAGTCTCAGGGCGTTATACCCCATACCAGAAGCAGAACTGTCTTGAAATTGGTGTTTTGACCCCACATCAAGTCCTCACCACATTCTGCCTGTTAATAGTGCCTTCCAGAAGGTGGTCCAGCCTCCAACCAGGTAGATGCCAATTACACCGGCTATCAAGGCAAAGTCTTTCCCATTTTGTTGATGTTCATCTCTCCAATTAGATTATAAGCTCCATGTTTATTTGTTTTCACTGAGATATTCTAGGGGCCTTTCACAGTGCCTGGCACAAGAAGTATTTGTCTGAATGCATAAATGAATGAGGTTTGTCAGATGTCTGACTCCCACCTTTCTCCCCAGCTAACCAGGGAGTGTTGCTCTCCTTAATCAGAATTACCAAATATGAATGGTATTGAAATATTTACTGAGAACATCAATGTGGCCAGGCATTTCCAATTCATATTTTTACCCAGTATATAATACTCGGTTGGCATTACAGCAGCACATGGGTTGTATTTGAGAGGTCTGTGACTTAGAATAGGTGTTCCTATTGACAATGTTAGATTTGCTTATTCAGCTTTCAGTCTTGTCCACAGACATCTGTGAAATCCCTAATGTAGCCGAAATTGTAAATGCCTACACCAAAACGCTATAAACAAATATTACTGCAATACTAGTAATCTTTAAAACCTAGGGAAATAAGAACTAGTATATTTAATGTAATACTTAACCAAAACTAGGCTTAATTAGAAAAAGAAGACTGGGCACAGTGGCTCACACCTGTATTCCCACCACTTTGGGAGGCTGAGGTAGGAGGATTGCTTGAGACCAGGAGTTCAAAACCAGCCTGACCAACATAGCAAGACCTCATCTCTACAAAAAAATAAGAGAAATTAGCCGGGCATAGTGCTGCATACCTGCAGTCCTAGGTACTTGGGAGGCTGAGGTAGGAGGATCACCTGAGCCCAGGAGTTTGAGGCTGCAGTGAGCTATGGTGGTGCTACTACGCTCCAACCTGGGCAATAGAATGAGACCCTGTCTCAAAAAATAAAAATAGGCCGGGCATGGTGGCTCACGCCTGTAATCCTAGCACTCTGGGAGGCCGAGGCGGGCAGATCGTCCTGAGCTCAGGAGTTTGAGACCAGCCTGAGCAAGAGTGAGATCCCGTCTCTACCAAAAATAGAAAGAAATTAATTGGACAGCTAAAAATATATATTAAAAAAATTAGCCGGGCATGGTGGCGCATGCCTGTAGTCCCAGCTACTCGGGAGGCTGAGACAGTAGGATTGCTTGAGCCCAGGAGTTTGAGGTTGCTGTGAGCTAGGCTGACGCCACGGCACTCGTCCCAGGCAAGAGAGTGAGACTCTGTCTAAAAAAAAATAAAATATTCAGCTTTAAGAAACAATGGTGATATAGCACCTCTTGTATACTCCTGGATAGAGTTGGAACGCATTCTACTAAGCGAAGTATCCCAAGAATGGAAAAACAAGCACCACATGTACTCACCATCAAATTGGTAGTAACTGAACAACACATAAGTGTACATATAAGAATAACATCTATTGGATGTCGGGTAGGGAGGGAGGGGGAAGGAGGAGGGGCGAGGGGGAGGAGGGGATGGATATATGCTTACACAAAGAGTGCAATGCGCACCATCCGAGAGATGGACACACTTGAAACTGGGACTTGGGGAGAAGGGGGGCAAGGACGACATACGTAACCTAAACATCTGTACCCCTGTAATAACAAACAATAAAAAAATAAAATAAAATAAAATAAAAGTAAAAATAAATAAGAAAAGGAAAACAGCATCTGTAGGGATGCTGAAGGAAACTTCTAAACATTTTCAAGGGCTCAAGAGGTTGATGACACCAATTTTATGTATTATTTATATTAAAATCACATGGCTTTCTATATTTTTATATGGGTGGGAAATCTTTTTTATATAGATGGGAAAGGAGAGAGGGAGAGAAAAAAGGAGCATAGGGAGTCAGAAAGGTTCAGAATCAGAAAGAGACTCAGAGAAATGTATTTTCCTGTGGTCACTGGGTAAGAGTTATAAGACAGAAAAAATTTTCAAGAGACTTGAAAGAAGGAAGCTGCCTGGTTGGGAATAACTAGGACGGGATTAGACAAGTGAGTGCATAGATACAGGGGAAGGGCAAAGAGCATGTTGGCTCCCTGAGGGAGAATGAAGGACAGCACAGAGATGATGGATCTGAGTCCAGCTGTCCAATAGAACCTTCTGTGATGAGGGAAATGGGCTATATCTGCATTGTCCAACATGGCAGCCACTAGCCACCTGTAGCTCTTGAGCACTTGAAATGGAGAAGGAACCAACTTTTTAATTTTATTCAATTTAGATTTAAGTTTATATAGGCATGCATAACTAGTGTCTGCCGTAGGATTGGACGGCTCCCTGCACCATTCATGGGTGTGGGGCAGGGATACTGAATGGAGCAGGGTACTGCTGGCCCAGAACAGCTGGTACTTGTACAGAATGGAATGAGTGAGGCATGTGATGGAAGTGGGAGGTGGCCGTCAGTATGATTAGCACCCATGTCTTGTGTTCATTTTTTAGCATGCTTTTAATAAGATGGCAAACTATATTTAGGTAAAGATAAAAATAATTGAACTTATTTCAATTACTTCAATAACCACTAACGACTTAAAAATAACTAACTTGGACTGCTTTAATGACTTTTAACATCAGTATGGAAGAAGATACCCAGATGAGCAGGAGAAAGCATTAAATTTGGGCAGAGAATGGAGGGGACGTACAGACAATTTCTAAGGAGCATGCAGAGGGGTTTGTGGCCCCTCTATGGCATGGTGCCTGGCATATGGTAGCTATACCATAAATATTCCTTGAATGACTGTCTGCCATGGCAGGGCAGGAAGCAACAAGGGAAGAGCCCAGCCCTAGTAGATACAGAGGCTGAGGGGGCTCTCATCTTCTCTGGGGCACCCTGCAGGGACAAGCTTACTGGGTTTCAAAAGCCAGGGTGAGAGGTTCTAAAGACTCAAGACTGGATGAGGTAACCCCAAGAAGGAACCTAGACAGACCTAAGTTCAGACACAGGAAGAGGAGGATGGAAGGAGGCTGAGCTAGAGCTATTCAAAATGTAGAAGGCTGGGTACAGTGGCTCACGACGGTAATCCTAACACTTTGGGAGGCCGAGGCAGGAGGAGGATGGCTTAAGGCCAGGAGTTTGAGACTAGCCTGAGCCACATGGTGAGGTCCTGTCTTTACAAAAAAATTTTAAAAATTAGCTGGGCATGGTGGTGCATGCCTGTAGTCCTGGCTACTTGGGACGCTGAAGCAGGAGGATTGCTTGAGCCCAAGAGTTTGAGGCTACAGTGAGCTATGACGATGCCACTGCACTCTAACCCCAGCAACAGAGCGAGACCCTGTCTCAAAATAAATTAATTAATTAATAAATAATAAAAATAAAATGTAGGAGAATATGCGGAGGGTCAGGTCTTCATAAAAGGGGAAAAAGTCTCATTCTTGTGGTAGATATTTCATCAGTTGGCATCCTTCTCTCCACTGGATGTCTAAATTGAATGATAAAAAAAGAGTGACATTTGGTGATCCTAATTGTTCTTCATACCCAAGACAACCTGTCTCACATGTGCACACACACACACACAACATTATGATGAACTTTCAGTAGATTTTTAATAAGATCCCAGGAGTCTTGGGAAGAGTGATAACTGAGTAATGACATGACTGTTCACTCTGTAGATGTTCTTCAGCTTCTGTGAGAAGAATGTGGATTATGAAACCTTTAAAGCAATGAATGATGCATGTCTTGTCTATGACGGTCGACTCGTGATCGATGCCAGCTTCCACACCAACGATACAGCCATCAGAGCTGCTGGCTCCCTCACCAAATTCTCCAATAGATATTACGCAAACGACTGGACTCACAGTAACTTCAATTCCAAAGAAATTGGCTTTCAGCTGGCAGCGGCTATGCTCAATCTTTTTGATCCAAGCCTTGAGCCTGTGACTGAGCCGCCCACTGATCTTGACTGGCTCATCCCCATGTACAAGGGTGCCAAGATCCAAGGTGTGTAAAAGGCTGCCTTCTTCCCCTTGATGAAGCCACAGGTAGGGTCTGGGTCAGCAGTCAGACCATCCCTCTGTGTTTCTCTTAGGCTTGCTGAGGAAGCTCCTCAGTCCCTCAGCGTGTTGCCCACAGAGATAATGGAGGGGTCTGTCTCAGTTTTTAAATGTTTATTATGAACCTGGAATTATTATTATTATGGTCCTGGTCCTTTTCATTTTGAGCATTTATTACAGACCACATCCTAACTGTGGTCCCCATAAAACAGTCTAAGGAATGACAGTAACTTTCCTAAAGTCTCGGAGCTGGTGAGTGGTGGTTTACCCTGACATCTTACCAAAAAATTACTTTCTTAGTATAAGTTCAGAGATAAGGAGACCCTTCCAGGCAGACGAGGCCTTAGTGTCCTATCTGGATGGATAAGTTCAACCATTTTGCAGTTGTAAATCAGTCCACTATAACTGCTAAGCCTTGTTGACCCCTAAGGAGATGATTTCCTAAGTAGCGCAGGGTTCCATCATGTTTAGGGGCAAGAGATACCTTTGAAAATGGTGCCTTTGAATGTTGTGGACCTTCTACCAGAAAACACACGTATTTATAAAATCATATGTTCATTTTCAGAAGGATCAGAGATGAACCCCTAAGGCCACACATAGACCCTAAGGGTGTCCACAGACCCTAATCCAAACAACAGAACATCAGACTAAAGAAACAAAAGCCCCCACATTCTAGTCCTTGTCTTTCTCTTCCTAGCTAGGTGGCCTCAGCGAGATCCTCCTCTCCTTCTTGCTCTGGGCGAGACCTTAGGAAAAGTGGTGGCCATGGACAAGCAAGAGAAGGGAGGGGCATCAGAAACCAGAGCAGGAGCAGGCTGACTTCAGGAACAAGCGAAAAATGTTAAGAATTTGATAACAATCATTTCTAAAGCCGCAAAGACCTTTGTTGATTTTCCTTATTAAGTTCAACTTTTTAATATTTTGGCTACATATTAAAGAAGTGTTGAGGAATGGGAATGACATTGCAACATTTAAGGCTTTTGAAGGTCTTGATCCGGTTTGGGCAGGAATAGGTTAGGGTGCCAGGAGCTATGGATAATCATAGGATATACACAGGATCGGCTTGGCACATCGTGGAGCATTGGTGACTATATTAAGGGATATCATGTCACATTCACATTGCTTTGATTAAATAAAGCTCAACCACACCAGGGGGTTCCTTGCTATTACCAGAACTCTAGTGGGAAAGTTTGAGGAGCCTACATTGCTGTAGGCATCTCCGTTTGTCCTGTGGTGAAAATACAAGCTCTGTTATCCGCCTCGTTAATGATTAATTTCAAATGTGGAATCCTTGCCATCTCCTTTAGGAGGCATTCTTCCTGGCTCTTACCATTACCTGCATATTGCCAAGCCTGCCATCCCATGTCCCTTGGCGATACTAATGGCACAGCCTAATTTCGTAAGTATTATTTCTGAATTTCATTTTGTTTTCAAATATAAAACTTTATTTACAGGAGGTTGAAACTCTTTACTCAGGGCCTGTTGAACATTAAGCTGGTACATTTTGAGATAACCTGTGATGCATCCATAGATTACTGAAATATCCACTTTCATGGCAATGGAGCAAGTGGATTGCTTAGCATCTGGAATGGCCATCCAAGCCCTACTGTTTCCCTTCCCACCCTGAATTACACCTGAAGGGCCATCCAGGAAAAGCAGAAGGTGTGGGAGTGGGACTTCCCTGAGTTAAAGGTAACCAGAAACAGCACAGGTGGTGGGTCAATTGGAGAGCTCCTCTAATAAGACTCTCTGACATGTGGTCCCAGATTGGGGTTCATTGTCAGCAGGGACTTCCTTTCTGAGGTGTCACATCTGATTTGCAGACAGTGAGGCAGACACTGGAAGTTGCTTACTTAACTTCTGTTTCCATTTTCTTCTCCTGAATATTTTTGAGGGTTAACAATATGACCAACTTAAAATAAACACATGTCCCTGATTTTCTTGAGGATAGGGTCAGCCATCTGGCAGGTTCTTGCCAATGAAATATAAGTGGAAGCTTTTGGAAAATTCCTTAAAAGGTGGCAGACTCAAAATGGGACAGGCCATGAGCCCTTCACCCTTTTCCCTTCAAGAAGTCTAAATCCCATCACTTCCATTGCTGTCCCCGGGGCCTTGAACAGGTTATGCACCTTCTCTGTATTTCTGGGATTATTAGGGAGAATATATAAATAAACACTGCCTGGAGCAAAACAGGTAGCCAGTCAATGGTGAAGGTTGTTGTTTTAATCATAATTCCAGATAAATAATGAAACCTGTTTCTTCCGGGAAAAGGATAGATGCTATGTGTTTAAAACTTATTTCCCTTAGGCCTTTCCCAGATTCTTTTAGGTGTCCTGTACACAAGGCCCAATGCAAAATTGTCCTACAATAAATAAAACCATAGGGTCATAGCAAATGGTGTTCCAGTTTCCATTGCTGTGTAAAAAACACTTAGTGGCATAAAATGGCCATTTGATCCTGCTCACAGATTCTGTGGGTTAGGAATTCAGACAGGACACAGCGGGATCAGCTTGTCTCTGCCCCACAATATCCGGAGCCTTAGGTGGGAAGACTACAGGGCAAGATTAATGGTCTGGGTCATCCAAGGGCTTGTTTATTCATAACCAAAGGCTTTTTACTCACCTGGGCTGGAATTACTCAAAGACAGGGAGTACTGACCAGAACCCTTCCACCTGGGGTGTCCGTGTGCCTGGGCTTCCTCACGGCATGGTGGCCTCAGAGTATCAGACTGTGTATGTGGTGGTTCAGGACTCCGAGTGCAAGTGTTCTAACTAGCAAGTTGGAAGCAGCATTGCCTTTTGCGACCCAGCCTCTCAAGTCACACAGTGTCACTTCCCTCATACTCCCTGTTGGAGCAGTCACAACCCCCCAGGATTCAAGGGGATGCAGACAGAGAGTCCATCTCTCAATGGGAAGAGTGTCAAGGTCATATTGCGGAAGGGTATGTGATATGTAGGATGGGGATATTGTTGTGGCCATCTTTGGAAAATACAATTTGCCACCAAGGAGGTGGGGCATGAGCTGAACAGGGTAGTGTTTATCCTGAGTGTTCAGAGGCTCAGCACTTTGGTCATCATAGATAAGGAACTTGAGTCCAATATGTACAAGAGATAGAAAATGTTGGACTTGGTTTCAGACAGAACCAGATTCTTCAAGGACACTGAGTGATTTCCTACATGCAGTGTCATTTATTTATGAACTGCTGACTCTCTCTCTCTCTCTCTCTCTCTCTGAATAAAGTCAGAGGAGGAGCCAAAAGGGGTTTCTAGATAATGAGAGTTTTAATAAGAGTGCAACTTAAATAGATTCTTTGGCTGGTGCTATGACAGTATTTGAACAGGACCCCTGACTTTAATTAACCATTTTGCCAGGTGGGCCTCCTTTTTAATTAGTACAGAAGATCTAAACAGATTTTTTTCCATTTTATTATCCAAGAAAAAAATGTAGGATGGCTCCATGGCAATCTTTTGGAGTTGGAATTAATTTGATTAAGTGAAATTTTTGCCAAAATGGTCAGGCCGTCACCTAAATATAGCCAATTGATCAAGAATGGAGTCCATTGAACAACATTTCACTAGAGAAACTGAATTACTATTTTTACAATAAATGTAGTGCAGATGAATCTTATCAGACTTTTATAGTACTCACTAATTGGAATATTTAAGGAAGAGGATACTTTAGTAATTCATGAGCTCTTTGGGAAGTAACCTGACAAAAGGAAGAAAGGGGACCCCGAGTCGTCTACATAATAAACTAATTTACAGATTCCAGTCCACATGCTTTGTTGGCTTATACACCACAGAATAAAGAAATTTGTCACAACAAATTCTGCCTTGGATACCATTAAATTTAAAATTGTGTGTTCATCACAAGAGCTGGGAACTTGATTTCTTGAACACCAAGTCTGATTAATCCTGTGTCTTCCATTTGGCTTGAATTTCAGAGCCATTTTCCAACCTTTGTCAAAATCATAAGGGAACTCAAAAGGATAATGGTATTCAGGAAAAAAGAAAAA
>RJWJ010039512.1:0-14436 GCA_004363605.1 Indri indri | reverse complement strand
TTGTAATTAATCTGTGGTGACAGATTAGTGGTGTAGCGGCAGTTCTTTTGCTGCTCTGGGAGCCTTCCTTGATAGGACAGCTGGTGAGAAGGGACACCAAATTCAATTTGTTTCTCATTTGCATACATATGACAACCATCTGTGCTAATAGCACTGCAATGTCTCCATTAGGCTCGGAGCTAGCTCATGAGCAGGCTCTCCCCAGATCCCATTAGGCCTGGGAGGGGGAGCTCAAAGCATAAATATTTGTAGAGGAAAAAGGGTGGGCTTGATGGAACACAACCAACCATGTCCCCCTCCTACCAAAGGTCAAACATCTCACATGGGCTGAGATTCCACTCACCCATAGAAGGGTGATCTTCTTTGGAAAACTCCAGCCCCTCTCCACCTTAAAAACCCAATCAAATTATTCATCGTCTATTCCCTGGTGTCCAGTCACTTAAACCAGCTTCGCTTTGGCAGAGACCTTTTTTTTTAACTGGCCCATTCATTCAAAAAATATTCATGGAGTAACTACTAAGTTGGGGCGCTATTTTAGGTGTAATAGGAACGGCAGTTAACAAGAGAGCGAAAGTTTTGTTTCACATGGTTTGCATGGTAGTGGTGAATACTGGCGACAAACAAATAAAAAAGGAGCATTTCATGTCGTCTTATGTCCTAAGCAGAGAATCAGAACAGGGCCCAAGGAGGTGTGGAATAGATTGTATGTGAGGACCACATTAGACCTGGTGATTAGAGAAGTCCTCTCTGAGAAGGTGACATGCAAGCTGGCATCTGAAAGACATGAAAGAACCGGCCTGTGAATACCAAGGGAAACACATTTTTCCAGAGGAAGGGAAGAGCTAAAACAAGAGCCCCTAGATAGAGTGAGCTTGGTGTGTTGAGGAAGAGGACGACAGCCGGTGTGCCTAGACGGAGGTGAGAGAAGAGGTCCAGCGGATCCCCAACAAAGTACCACAGACTGGGGGCTTAAGACAACAGAAATCTATTGTCTCAGAGTTCTGGAGTCTGGAAGTCCCAAATCAAGGTATCAACAGGGCCCTGAAAGCTACAGAGGATCCTTCCTTGCCTTGTTTAGCTTCTGGTGTTTGCTGGCCTTCCCTGATGCTCCCCACCTTGTAGGTGCTGCAGCCCCAGCTTTGCCTCTGTCGTCACATGGCCATCCTCTCCCTGTGTGTCTGTGCCTCTTCTCTTCTTACAACAACACCAATAGTAGCAGATGAACCAGCTGAAGCTTGAGGTGATTTGAAAGCCAGGGGAGGCATGCAGATCAGAGTGTGAGAGCAACGGGCAACCTTTAGAGGTTTGTTCCAAGGAAATGTCAGGATCTAGTTTACATGTCACTGTCCTATGTAGGTCGGTTGGGGGCAGGGTAAGAGGGGAAGGAGAAAGGCGAACCATTTAGGAAGTTGCCCCATTCATCTTTGAAACTTACATGGCATGGCCTGAACTGGGGAGTGACAGAGGAGATGGAGTAAAGAAGGAGGTTTTGAGATATATTTAAAAGGTGGAACCCATAGACTTTATAATAGATCAGCTATAAGCATTTGGAAAATGAGAGGACCCATTTGTGTGTCCTGAACCGTTGGCAAGATGGTGCATATTTGCTGGAAGATGGAGTAAATACTTGGAGGGAGGGAACAAGTTTGGGAGAGAAAATCAGATGTTCCATTTTGGATGTGTTATGTTAAAGACATCTAAGAGACATTGCGCATGGAAATATAAACTCACCCATTTGCATATGTGAGTCTAAATGTCAGAGGAAAAAACTGGGATTAAGAAAGAACTTTGGGAGTCATCAGCTCAAAGAGATTATTTAAAGTCCATGGTGCTAGATGAGATCTCTCCCTAGGAATAAGAATTAGAAAAAGAGGACCCAGCCCCAGACCCTATGGCTCTTGTTTCCTCCTCTGTCCTGCCTGTGCGGGGGTCATCACATCCCTTGGTGAGTGTTCTTCCCTGTCATGAATGGGCTTTGCTCTGTGACACATTGCATGTGGCAAGAAAGGGGACAAGGCTTGGCCTCCCCTGTCTGTTCCATGCCTCATTCTACCCACTTTTCATCCTGATTTCCCCTTGTCGTGCTTCTCCCAACCCGTGGAGGAAGGGACCACGTTCAATATGTCTTTGCATCCACAGACCAGGGCTTCTCAACCTCAGTACTGTTGACATTTGGGGCTGGATGATTCTTTGCCTTGGAGGACTGTCCTATGTATTAGCAGTATCCCTGGCTTCCACCCTCTAGATGCAAGTAGCACCACCTCATCACAATTAAAAATGTCACCAGGCATTGCCAAATGTTCTCTGGGAAGGAGGAGAAGACAAAATTATCACCAGTTGAGAACCACTGCCATAGATGTCTCATAAGGCTTGATATACAGGAAAGACACTCATTAAGTATTTGCTATTGGTGGTGGCAGCAACCACATCTGGCACACAGCTTCTTTTGACCTTTCCCTATCCACTAAAGGAGATACATTCTTCATCACAATCTCGTAAAGTAGCTTTGGAATTCCTCATTAGTCTCTGTCCAGGCCTCCAGATTCCAGACTCCTTTGGAGTTGAAGACAAATATGTGAGAAACCAGAATGAGATTTGAGAGGGAGTTATTCATTCAGCCAGTCAACAAATGGCAGAGTTTTATAATAATTGAATTAAGGGAGTCCTTCCACAGCCAACGCCTGTTTCGATAAGATAGGGGAGGTCATTACCTAAGAAAAATCGCTGCCACACA
This sequence comes from Indri indri, assembly GCA_004363605.1. NCBI lineage: Eukaryota > Metazoa > Chordata > Mammalia > Primates > Indriidae > Indri > Indri indri. Next base: position 11,702 of record RJWJ010039512.1, on the reverse strand, counting down.
TTCCAGTGACTTTGCATCCCAAGGAAAAAGTCATCTTTAGCACAACAGATGTCCTTTTAAAATTTTATTAACCAGAAAAATAGAGGGGGAAGAATGCAAACCAGACCATTAAAATGTAATCTAGAGTCTATAAGAATCAATATGGTGACAGCATAATCAGGTTGAAATGACATGAAATCAAATAATATGTAGCTCTCCTTATGGTGCATCTCAGCTCCTGAAACCCTAAAGGGTGGTAAAAGTATCGGACATGCCGGCAGCAGGGTGAACATGGCCACCTCTGCCATGGCTCCCAGCGCAGCATTGGGAGCCTCCTGAGGCTACCAGCAGTCAACATGAGGGGCATGACACACAATGTATATCTGCAAAAGCAGCCCACTCAGGCCTTCCTGTGGGTCCACACCTAATCATGATTCTTAAATTGAACCACTTTTTTTGTTGAGCAGAGAGATAGAAAATTGAAACCAAGGTCAAACAAGAACAAGAACAAGAACAACAACAACAACAAAAAACCTACGAAAACAACAACAAAAGCCCTTTTGTCTAGAACAGAAAACCTGGTCCACAGGCTATTTGTCTCTTTTCCCCTGAACCCCATCCTGGTCCCAGTGGGTCCTCCAAGGTAGAGGTGAAAGAGTGGCTGGGCTGCTTCTCATTCAGGAAGGAGTCTTGGATGAGACCTGATGCTTCTGTGACACGAGTTCAAAGGGAGAAAAAATTAGAAAGGAAAAGAAAGATATTCCAAACAAAGGGCTTGCCCCAAACATCCTTGTATGAAGAAACCAAAGCATTCTAGTTATCAATAGCAGCATAACGAGCCATCTGATAATGTAGTGCCTTAAAAAAACAACTTCTTATTTCTCATTCTGCAGGTTAGATGGGCAGTTCTACTTCTTTTGGTGTTGGCTAGAGTATTCAAATGACTGGAAAGTCCAAATCAGCCACATTCTCGTAGCTAGCAATTGGTACCCACCATCAACTGGAAGCTCAGCAAGGCTGTTGGTGGAGGTTCTTGGTTCTCCTCCATGGGGGCCTTTCCACATACCTGCTTGGTCTTCCTCACAACGTGCACCTTCTTTCCAAGAAGAAACATTCAAGAAGGAAGTAGAAGTTGCCAATCTCTTAAAGCCTGAGCTTGAAAGTACTGGCATGTTACTTTAGCTACATTCTATTGGTCAAAACCAATCACAGAGCCAGCCCGGATTCAAGGGAAGGGAAAATAAACACCCTTTTGACACAAGGAGCAGCTTACACACACTGGGGAGGCCATCTTTGGACAGTAGCAGCCACAATAATGTGTCATTTGACTCTACACCTTACCACTCTGGGATATTTCCATGCCCTTGATCCATACTTGTGCCTGTCTTCCTCCAAAGCATCATCATATTGTAAGAGCAATGGATGCAAAAAAGAGGACTTGTCCTCCTGAAGTTACTTGTATGTGTATGTGCTGATCATATGTACCTATATGGACTGAAGGAGTCATCAGAAGACCAGAAAAAAATGACTCTTTTTATACCAGCTTTTGGCTTTGGACACCAATTATTCCCCATGTTGCTGTGCCAAGGAAATGCACAGAAAATGTTCAAGTGCCATTTCTTTCATCTAATCAAATTTTTTAAAAACCCAATTCCTACTCCATCTTCTGACATTAAGTAATTAACACATAAGTAAATAGTTGACTCTATTTTTTTTTCAATACCTACTTCACAGGGCTAGGACGAGAATATGGAATTGCCTTTTCCAGAGTAAATGCTCAAAAACGTTACATGATGAAGATGATGTTTGAAAGAGCTAAATGCAGAGTCTGATGTAGTAGGTGCATAATAAATGATAACTAATATTGTTGAAGAGAAGCTTTTTGAGAGGAAGAAGGTGACGGGGCGGGGTGCAACCCACTGGAATGGGGAGAGCGGAATGTGAGGGCTAAGAAGCTTGGGGTCAGAGGAAGGGCAGTGCTTACGATGTCTCAAGAGGCATTTGACAGAGCTATCTTTAATTCCAAATTATCAGAGGCAGTTTCAGGATTTTTCACTGGCACAGAAATGCATTCCCCCTGAACATGGAATAAATACTTACAAGGTTAAAGGTCAGTTCATTAATCTCCTCACTTGTCTGTTTGTTTGAATATACAGATGCGCCATTTGGGCAATTTGAGGAGACAGGAACAAGTGTGTGCTCTAACCCACCTCAAGTCTGTCCCACAGTGCATGGAGGTGTGTGCAAGAGAAAAAATACATTTTAAATTTAATTCTCTGTTTTTAAAAAAGAAACCTGTAATCAAAATTGTAAGCTTGTGACTTGGTTCTGTTCCTTTCCAGGGTTTATTGATGGAACGTGCCTTCTAATATGTCACATTTGATCAACTTTTATTTTCCAAGCAAATTTTTATTTGCCAAAGCTTGCCCAGCAAGAGCAGTGTAAGATCCTACCCTGCCCCTTTGCACCAGGGCCAGGTGTGATCTAATTCAGCACATCTCCAAGCTCCTGAGGGCTGGGAGAAACCTCATTCTTAGAGATGTTGAAACAAAAGCAGAGAAAAGACATACTGTCTAATGAGGAGGAATGAGAGAAATTTTGACTAAAGTTATCCTCATTAGACTCAAGTGTCATTTTTTTAATAGCTGATACACCTCTCTATTTTGATTCAAATGACTTAACCTGAAAATGGTCAGCTGTCTTGGAGACTTTCTAGAATGAAGTCTGGGGAAAGAGATGAAGTGACTTGCTCAAGGTCACTTCCGTAGGCTACAGGAGTGCAAAGAAGGCAAATCCTGTGTGTTTTCCATCTACCTGTGACTTGTGACATGCAGACTGTAAGGTGGTCCCTCCAGATCCCTGCCTCCTCATGCTCACATCTTTGTGCAGTTCTCTCCTCTTGGATGTGGGTAGGACCTATGGTGTGTTTCTAGCCCACAGAACATAGCAAAGGTGAAGGTATGTCACTCCCATGGTTATAGTATATTATATAATATCCCATGTCATTAGCATATCTGTTCTAGAGGCCCTCCTTGCTGTCTTGATGAAGGAAGCAGCCATGTTGGGGACGCCTACATAGCACGCAAGTGTGGGTGGTCCCTGAGAACTGGAGGTGGCCTCTGGGGGCTGCGGGCAGCCACTCAAGCTGAAAGCAGCCTCCAGCCAAGCAAAAAGCTGGGGTCCTCAGTCCCCCAACCACAAGGAAATGAAATGCTACAAACAATCCAAGAGAGCTTGGAAGTAGTTTCTTCCCCATTCGAGCCTTCAGATGAGAATGCAGCCTGGCTAACATCTTGATTACATGCCTTGTTAGACACTAAGCTGTGCCTGGACTCCCACCCATTGAAACCATGACATAATAACTGTGTGTTGTTTTAAGCCACTTAGTTTGTGCTAACATGTGACACTGCAAAGGAAAACTAATACAGGGGTCCTCTGCAATGTCATCACATATTCTTGAGCATTCTACTTTCACCTTCCATGAAGCCATCCTGACTACTTACAGGAAAACTAAGTGTTTCTCCTGGCATTCCTTGTCAATCTTAAAATTTCCCAAATGAATCCCTATATTTCCAGCCTCAATACGACCATTACTCTCAACCAAAATATACTATTAATACCTCACATTTCTGCCATATATTCATGATTGTATTTGTTTGTGTCCTTTGTCACTTCATCTCAGCTTACCAGACACCAAAACACACTCGTCTTAGTCAAATTAGTTGATGTTTTTGTACCATATTAATATATCTACAACTGCACTCCCACCAAAATTGTAAAAATCTAGAAACAAAAATTGAATCATGATTTATAAATTTAGAGAAGGAAAGTATTCTTGAGTTTTTTTATTTTAACTTCCTCATTTGACCAACAAGAAAGGTGACACTCCAAAAAATATTAATGTGTTAATACTAGACAAAGAGTTATTGGCAAACCAGGACAAAAAAAATAAGATCTAATACTCCTTACTCCACTGAGATGGAGTTTACATTTATAGAGTACCTGCAATGCCCAAGGCACTATGGTAAGTACTTCTCCTATGTTCCCACTGAATCCTTAACAATTTTGTAAGGTATGCATTGCTTTCCCTGCAGCAGGACACCATACCAAATATATAGTTTTTAAATTTTTCAGCAAGAGAAGTGCCTAAGATTGACTAATAGAAGATTCTCTTAGAAAATGGGGACCAGGAGAGTTCATTGGAGGGTCAGAATACATTAGAAGCATAGACGTAATTTCACTTAGAAGAGCAAGTGCTGGGCTAGTAGTCCCATTTTCCAGGCAAAGCTATGCAAAACTAGTCCCTTTTAGAGATGCAGAAGCAGCCTGTAATCAATCTCTTATAGTAGCTTTAGTTTAAAAGTACTGAGTTCAGAGAAAATTGCTCCAGTGTTCAGTACAAGAATATATTTTATGTTTTGAGGGCTTAAAATGTACACTGTCCATCTCCCCCACTATAAGGGATACAGGACACTGATTATGTGCCCATGATGTGGGACACAACCAATTTAATCATGAATCACCTTACAGTTTGCATCTGCTGTCTATGGCTGCATAACAAAACCACCCCAAAACCTAGTGGCTTAAAACAACCACCCTTTATATAGCTCATGATTCCATGAGTCAGCTGAGTGGGTCATCTGGTCTGGTCCAGCTCAGCTGCTCTCTGTTGGCCTTGCCCAGGCATCTCTGGTCAGCTGGCAAGTCAGTTGGAGGCTGGATGACCTAGGATGGTGTGATAAGAAGAATAATGGTTCCCAGAGATGTCCATGCCCTAATCCTAATAACCTATAGATATATTATCTTCCACAGCAAAAAAGACTTTGGAGATGTCATGAAGAGTCTAGACCTTGTGATGGAAGATCACCCTGGATTACCTGGCTGCAGCCAGTCTAATCACATGAGTCCTTAAAAGCAGAGGACGTTTTCCAGCTGTGTGTGAGAGATGAGAAGCAAGAAGGAGGAGGAGATACTCAAAGCATGAGAAGAATTTGGCCCATTACTACCAACTGTGAAGATGGAAGAGGGAGCCCTAAGCCAAGGACTGTGGGTGGATTCTAGAAGTTTAGGATGACTGTCAACTAAAAGCCAGCAAGGAAATGAGGATCTCAGTCCTATAATCAAAAGGAACTGATTTCCCCTGAACAATCTGAATGAACAGGGTATGCCCATCCTAACCTGGACTGGGGACAAGGGGAAAAGCTGTATTTGTCAAAATGGGAGTATTGGGATGAGACCTTCCAAAGACCGTTTGAGTCTCTACTCAGAGCCTTCTGACTCAGATGTAGGGATAAGGAGATTTGCATAATATGGTGGTTTACAGCAAGGGCTTTGTGGTAGGCAGAATAATGCACTCCCCCCCACCCCCCCACCCCTCCCCGCCAATATTCGTGTCCTAATCCCCAGAAGCTGTACGTTAGGTTAAATGACAGAGGGAAATTAAGATCAGAGATAAAATGTAGGTCACCAATCAGCTGACCTTAAATTAGAGAGATTATCCTGGATTATCCCGGTGAGGGCAGTGTAATCACAAAGGTCTACAAAGGTGGAAGGCAGAGTCAGTGTCAGAGCTGTGCGGCATGAGCACAATATGACCGGCCAGGGCTGGCTTTGCAGATGGAAGAGGGGGCCATGAGCCAAGCAATTCAGCAGCCTCAAGCAGCTGGGCAAAGGCAAGGAAATGGGTCTCCCCTAAAGCCTCCAGAAGGAATGCCGCTCTGTCCACACCTTGATTTTAGCCCAGTGAGACCCATGTTAGACTTACCACCTACAGAACTGTAAAGTAATAAATTCGTGTTCTTTAAGTTGTTGCATTTGTGGCCATTTTTTCAATGGCAGCAACAGAAAACTAACACAGATGGTGTCATTCACACATGTAGTGGTCGTCAGGCTGGCTGCTCTGGGAGGCCCCGGCCCTCCTGGCCCTCAACTCCAACAAGCGAGCCTGGGTTTCTTCACATATAGTATCCAGACTCCAAAACCCAAAAAGACAGGATGAGTTACAATTCCCAAACACTTTTGAGTCTCTTCTTGAGCCACGTTTATTACTGCTTCCTTTTTCCAAAGGAAGACATAAGGCCAGCCTAGATTCAGGAGGGGAAAAATAGACTCCATCTCTGGCTGAGAGAAACTGCAGTGCAGCATGCAAAGGCAGGGGAATGGGAGGAGCAGCATTGAGTCATCTTGCAATTGACCACACGGTCTGACAGGCAGCGCCCTGTGTGAGCCAAAAACACCTGCTACGAAAGGGCGCCGCCCCAGTGTCTGTGGCGAGGGTGGGTGGAGAACTGAGGCTCCTCCTTCCTCCCAGGACTTCGCTTCACAACAGCATTTACTCTGCTTCCAGCGCCCCTCCTACTATGGTCAAAACGAAAAACAGTGACCTCTCCCTACCTCCTCCTCCCTCAGCCCCCAAATGCAGGAAACACCCCTCAGAGGCTTGTCAGACCAAGAAGACACCTGACCACTAATTGTGGGAATCATTATGAACTTGCCGCAATTATCACCTAGGGAGGGGACTCAAGATTCCGCCCTCTGGTGATGCACATGCAGGGACATGAAGGTCACATTCTGAAATGTGGGGACACCCATATTTCCCAATTTTACAGATGAGGAAATTGAAGGTCTGGGAAACAAAACGACTTGCTCAGAGTCACATAGTGGCAGAACTGACTTAGATCCCAGAAACATTAACTCTTGGGAGGCAGCAGAACATGGAAGACAAAGAGAGCTCGGAGATACACTCTGCAACCAGACGCTGTCGGTTACCCACAAACAGCCCCTCCTCCATCTCTCTGCCTGGCAGCACTTCGATTTTGTTCTGGTTTCCACTATTCTCCTTGTGGTTCAGGAAAGAATGGCCCCTACTCCAGCTTTGAGGAATAAATCCCAGTTGAGCTAAGCCAGTGACAGTAGCCCTCTTCCCCTTGTCTGAAATTATTGCTGACCCTTAAACAACATGGGTTAGAACTGTGCTGGTCCAATTATACATATTAATAGATGTCCTTCCACCTCTGCCACCCCTGAGACAGGAAGACCAACTCCTCCCCCTCCCCCTCCCCCTCCTCCTCCTCCTCCTCCTCCTCCTCACACTACTCCATGTGAAGATGAGGATTAGTCCTCTATGATGATGAATGTTCACTTAATGAATAGTGAATATGTTTTTTCTTCCTTATGATTTTCTTAATGACACTTTCTTTTCTCTAGCTTACTTTATTGTAAGAATACAGTATATGATACATATGACATACAAAATATGTATTAATTGATTGTTTATGTTATTGGTAAGCCTTCTGATCAACAGCAGGCTATTAGTACTTAATTATGTAACTGGTCCTAAGCATATGATGCAATTCTGGTGAATATGACATAGGGGAAGCTTGCTGCAGGGTTTCTAATAAATATTTTTATTGTTTGCAGGAAACATATACACACAATATACACACAAAAAGACATACCCGGCTTTTGTATGCAATGCCTGGAACTACTGCAGCCATCTTGTACCCTTGAGGAAAACTAAGCTGACAAAGCTAAGCTTGACAGAGCAGAAAGATGGAACAAACTTGGATCTTGATGATGCCACTGAGCTGCTAGATGAAAGATTTTTGGGGTTTTCTTGTCATATGAAATATAAACCTTGTCATTTGTTTTTACCATTTGAGATGGAGCTTCCGTTAACTTAAAGATTTTGCAGAATAGATTTAATTGACAGGTATTAACTGCATGACTTTGAGAAAGTCATTTGACTTCTATGAGTTCATTTCCTTATTGGTAAAATAAGAGGAATGCTTCCTCACATAGATAATTGTGAGAAATAAATAAGATAATATTTGACACACAGCAGGGAATAATCCAATGGTGGTGGTAATGGTAACTGCCATTATGTGGTCCTTGTTGTTAGTAGCCCAGTGCTGTTATTTATGATAACCTACAACCTCCGCCCACTCCCACTCCATTTTAGATGTAGTTCAATTCACTACCCAGCAGGCCATTAAGATACATAGTCAGTGACAAAGAGAACAACACATCAGTTAAGGAAGTTAGATATAGTCGTGCGAGTCATGTGAATGCCAGATTATGAAGGCTGTTTGGTTCATGTCTGTACCTGTGCTACACTAAACCGGCTCATTTATCCTGTACCTGCATCAGCAACTATCAAAAGTAAACTAGAACCTAGGTCTTCACATACTAACATAGGTAGTTCTCAAAAATCACAATGTTAAGTGAAAAAAAAAAACACATTGTAAACTGCTATATAACATACGCTGCATATGACCCTTATATCAGTGTAAAATAATAGTGACTTCTGCTTCTGGGAAGATGAAGGGAATATTTTTTTTTCTATTCTTCTCACACAGTACAACTAAATTTCTTGGATATTATATATAAAACTAACATGCAAAGAGACTTTGAAAGGTGAAGAGAAGGTGGTCAGCTGCTTAGTGACTTTAGAACTGGGAGGATGACATGCTGGTGGATTCTCTAGGTTTTCTTTCAGCTTCATATATGCCAGACTTGGAGCAAAAGAAGCCTGCAACCAGGAAACACAGCAGCTCAGACAAAGAGACCCAGTAAAATCCTGCTCAGTGTAGCCACAGGGTAAGGAAGGGGCAGCCCAGCAAGACAGAAACCTTTCAGGCAGCAACTGCCTAAACACCAGCCAAACACCGCCAAGTAGAGCTGTGGCCCACTTCCCACGCCGTCCCCATCAGCAGGGCTGAGCAGGAAGCCTAGACTTCCACCCACCCTGTAAGGCTGTAACAGAGCACCCCAACCCCACACTGGACCCCCCAGGGTGGTGCCAGGTCAGGAACTAACACCTTTATCCCCGTGGGCCGGGAATGAGCTCCCTGGCTCCTCCCAGCAACTGTAGAGACCCCACGAGGGAAGGAGAGCTAGACCCCTCCCTCACCTGCAGTGAGGAGGAGCCCCCCCATCTCGCAGGTGTCAGTGGAGCCCAAGTGGGGACCCTGGACTTTTCTCTCCCTCTGGCACAAACCAGTTGACAACTCCCTTCCTCTGCCAGAGCAGTGTCAGAATAACAGTTAAAACAGAAAATTTTAATAAGATCCAGAGTCTCCTAACACAATACAAAAATGTCCAGGTTTCAACCAGAAAACATTCATCATTCCAAGAACCAGAGCGATCTCAAACTGAGTGGGGAAAAAAAAAGACAACACTAAGATAAGAGATATATTAAAATGATTTTAAAGATTTTAAAGCGGCCACGATAAAAGTGCTTCAATGAACAATTATGAACATACTTAAAACACAGAAGCAACAGAAAGCCACAGCAAAGATCTAGAACCAAATTGAAATTTTAAAACTGGAAATACAATAAATACAAAAATATAAAGGAACAAACCAGAAAACTACAGGAATAAAAACCTCAGTGAGTGGGCTTGATACCGGTATGGGGGAGGAAAGAACCCGTGAGCTGCAAGACAGAACAATAGAAATTATCCAGTCTGAAGAGGGGAGAGGACAGAATGGGAAAAAATGAACAGAGCCTCGGGGACCTGTGGGGCCATAACAAAAGATCCCATGTTTGTGTCAAGAGCATTCGGAAGGAGAGCAGAAAAAGTACTTGAAAACCTAATGGCTGAAAACTTCCCACACTCGACCAGACACAGAAACATACAATTCAATAAGCTGAGTGAGCCCCTCAGTAAAGATGAGCAGGTGACCCTTCCGGACTGGCAGAGCCTGCGGAATACTGATGGACCTTAAAATTCAGTTGAGCAACCATCGGCAGCTCTCCATAGCTGCATCAGCCACCCTGAAGACATTCCACGAGAACACACAATCTGTGGTCATCTCAGGGTCTGCGTGCAAACCCGGTAGGAAGGCCAGTGCTCTCACTCCTGACGCCTCAAGGTGAGATGCGAGGACCAGCACGGCAGCGTCACCTGAGAGCTGGTTAGAGCAGCGTGGTAGACCCGCGTCTGAGTCTGCACCTGCGAGATCCCAGGCTCGCGGGGAAGCACGGGCAGCACCTCTCTGGCTGTCCTCCCCTAACCAGACTGACAGCCCTCCACTCCTCTCACACACAAATTTGGGAAATCCCTGTGCACTGCAGGCCGGCGGCAGACCAGAGGAGAACCAACATGATGAACTAGAAAACGTCCTGGAGTAAGGCTGGGTTTAAACCTGAACCTTTTCAATATCTGCAACTAACCTCTCTGGCAGTCAGGGTTGGCGGGATTGCTGGTTTTTAGGTTTGTTATCCTTGTGAATTTAGGAGTGAAGACAAACTAGAAAGTCAGGAGCCTCTTCCTATTTTAATATGCTATGATCCCATTACACATGGATTAGATTACCCATTACTACGTAGGCACAACCTGTGCATGGAGATCCTAGCCATGCCTGGTGTGTAATTGTGACGGGAATACGTTTGAATCTGACTGTAATTCTATTTAGGAATTTGGATGACTTGAGCTTTGCGCCTGTAGCTTATAATATTGCCAGAAACCCGTCACAGAATTGTAACCTTGTAACTCACTTACCTGTTGATGCTCAAATATATACATGTATAATTTTAATAGTGCCCACTGCATACAGACTTCCATTATAACACTATTTCCACTCGGTCATAATTTTATAAAAAAAAAATTCTTCTATTGGCTAAAATTTTCCAGGCTTACTCACACTCCTGAGGTGAACTTTTTCAATTAAACTCCACTTAAGCCAATTTTGAGCTCTTTGAGTGAAGGAAAAATATATACATGCCAGACTCCTAAAAGTAACTGTCAAGCAGTTTCCCTTTTTTTAATGTTTATTTAACACACTAACATTTATACTTCACAAAAGGGCCGACCTGGCCTTGCATCTTAAATTTCCCAAAGATGGAGACAGAGGTACTTTTTTGCTTAGAAGTTGCCAGTAATTCTCTCAATTATCTCCTCTGCCATGGAGAATTATAGAGGGTCTGTTAAGCAGGTAGTTAGCTGTAAGCTTGTGGGGCCACTTAGAGCTCTGGAGCAGAATTCAGTTAATACACATTAACTCTCTTCCTTACAACCATGTCGAAGTTTCCCATTTAGGGACTAATGAGAAAAAAAGTGATTTGGATTATTGATCCAGTGTGAGTCATACGGATGGGGAAAGAATGGGTAATGACCGCTAGTTTGAATCACCTCCTTTTATTGTCTCTAAACTTTATTCTGGAACTTACAGCCTCTGTTGATTGTATTATTTCTACAGAAGAAAACAGACTTTGACTTATCTCTCAGAACATTTGGAAGGCGATGCCTCCTGGCTTTTGGTCATGTCTCTGATTCTCTGGTTTTCTTTTTCTAGAAAATGCTTTGTGTTCTCTCTGCACATCTTCATGTGGTTGATTGGGGGCAGGAAGTCTGCCAGGACACACATAGCTGTCCTCGGTGGCATGGCCAGCCAAAGGCAGGACAAGAATGAATTCTTCGCTGGATTCCTCACGTCCAGGCCTTGGTGCCAGCTGACAGCGGATAGAGGCTTTCTCCTGATTCTAAAGAGATCTCCCCAACACAGTTGCACGGAAAAGATAAAAAAACCTTCATGGATTTTAATTACTCTTTCTCCCAGCTAAAGCTTTCACATGTTTTGTAAGAGAGAACTATGTGTGAGGAGCTCCAGCTAGATTGAAATAGTCTTCTGCAGGTCAAGGTGCCTTGGCCCACTGACACCTTCTTTCCTGCCAGGTATCAGCTTCACCCCCTTCTTTCCAGGGGAGTCTTCTCTGCCTT
>RJWJ010039511.1:0-14492 GCA_004363605.1 Indri indri | reverse complement strand
CATTAATAGCTTTAATTATTCTGGTCACAGCTGAGAGCTCATTCTTCCTTGCTGTCTGTTATGGCTTCCCTTTTGGAACAGAGGTTTGAAAGATTAGGTTTGCCACTCCATTATTTGCTTAAGAATAAAAACAAATATTCACATCTTCATAAACAGTATTTTTAAACAGAATTAGATCAAGATGGATTTACTTATTTTTTAACTTAATTTTTCAGAAATGTGTCATTCTTTATATTTTTGTAAGTTAATTAAGCAAAACCACCTTTATGTTTCATAGCATTTTACTATATGGACTTAATCAAATGCTGTGGGGATTTGCAACATCTTTTGCATAAATATGCAATCTTATATTTTTACAGGATAAGAAATTGCAATTTGATATTTAATGAAGGGCAGCACATGAGATTATCTGCTCTTAAATTTAAAATAGCACAGCAATATTTATAGAATCAAATCCAAATTTTTGCCCAATTTGAGAGACAGTAATTACAATTATCTTAATCTCCCTTTCTTATCCAAACTTCAATTACAGTTATAGTCTTTCTAGCCGGGAAAATTAGTGAATGATTTACAACAGTAAACATGTTTAAAAAGATGTATTAATTTAATCTTGAGTTAACTTAGAATCTTCAAATATGGAGAAAAAAGCATTCTGTTAGTCTTTAACAAAACTTGGAAGTGGTGATCCCAGTGATACGAAATCCATGTTCACCTAGATTCGAGCATCCATCAGATGCACATGAAAAAATAAAATAATCATAGTATACACACACGCATGTATCTATACATGTATATGCTATTCCCACATTAATTAAAGATTCTGCCATCTCTTTTCAGACTCTTTAGAACATATTACTCATTCAAGTTAAAACACATTTCCCCGAAGAGATAAGTATGATTTCTTTCAGCTATAGATGTTTGCTTTCATTGATCATGATGTATATTTTGTTAATATACTCTTAGATTTCTTTATTCAAGATTTTTACATCTATATTATTTAGTGAAATATATCTGTCTATGAGTTTATCTAGTCATATTGTCATTAACTGATTATGGAATCATAAATGTACTTTCTCATAAAATGAGATGAGACTTTTAACTTTCTTTATATTTTCCAGAAAACACTGGCATATGTTAGGAATTAATTGGTCTTTGAAAATTAGGTAGAAGTCACCATTAAAATCTTCTTACTCTGGAATTTGGGAGAAAGGATGTATTTTAGTACATAAAATTTTAAATACATTGTTCTCTTCAAACACTACATTTTTATTGCAGAAATTTCACTATTTCATATTTATTTAAGATTTTACATATAGAGTTTCAAATTTATCAGTGTGCAGTTGCTCATAATAGTTTTTATTTTTTTGAATGTGAATATGGTTATTTTCTATTATTTATTCAATACTTTAAAATTTGAATTTTTCTTTTTAATCTTATGTCAATCTTTCCAAAAGTCTCTCTATCATAATCTTTTCAAAGAACTAATTAGAATTTGCAAGTTTTGTTTATTTTATATTTTAGTGTTTTTTTCCTCTAGTCTTTAAAATTCTCTTTCCTTATTGCACTGAGTATGATCTTTTGCTTTTTAGCCAACTTGTTGAATTAATGTTATCTTTAATCTTTCCTGAAAAATACATTTAAAATTATCAATTCTGATATTACTGTGGCATGTATTATTTTCAATATTATGTACTAAATGTCTTAATGTCTTTTAGTATTTCTTATTAATCTAATGGTTCCTAGGAAATATGATATTTATTTTCCAAACTTAAGGAATTATTTGACCATTTATAAAATTTATTTATAATTGTGTAACAATAGGATTGAATATGTACAATCAATATTTTTTTAATTTATAGAACTTCGTTTATATATTAATACATATTTCATTTCTATAACATTTCTATAAATATGCTGGATGCGCCCTGCTCAAAAATATAGGTACTTTGTTCAGGACTTCTTACTTTATATATAGTAGTTCAAAACTATCAATTGCACTTTTAAGATATTCTATGTATTTGCTTATGTATTTCTTCTATCATTTATAGATTAATGTTGAAGCAACATTGTTTGGTATACAATGTTTATGATGATTTTATTTTTATTTTTTATTTTACTAGTATATAATGTCTTCCTTTATTATATCCTCATTCCTTAAATTCTATTTGGCGGGTATCAAAGATGTTGCCAATTCTGTCTTTTTTTCATGCTATTTTGCATATATTGTCCTATCTTTCTTAAGTATGCAGTATTTTCAATTTCTAAATTTAATATGTTTATAAATATTGTCTTATTCTCTTAATGTTAGTTATTCTGTCTCATTTTAAAAATTAAATTACTAAGTTTAACCCATTTGAATTTATTGTGATTTCTAATACTTTGGAACTTTGGCCATCTTGAATTTTTTGCCTACTTTTTTTCCTTTAGTTGAATAAATCAATTTAATTTTTTCCATCTTTTTTCTTTCCATTGAGTAAATCAAGTTTTTCTGTATGTGAGTTTCAATACTATGCATTCTGATTTTGTTCTCACAATAATTGCTCCTAAGTTAAGATATATAAAATTCATAATAAAGTTTTGCTTATTTACCATGTGTCCCTTTGGTTGTAGTACCTTACTCCAATCATGTTTTCTTTTCCCATTTGTTCCATGTATCCTAAGGGGAACACTAAATTGGTTAAGGTATTTGTTCGCTATCACTCCCCATATCACTTGCAGAGTCTGCTGTGTTTATATCTATTTTTTACACACAGTATTTTTTCCAAAGGGATTTTCAAAATAGTACTTTGTGTAGCAACATTTCTGAGGTCTTATATGCGTTAACATTACCATGCCAATTTAAATGAACAGAACTATTCAGATGCACTACACTAACACAGAGCTTTATTGTGTACTTAAACTCGTCATCACTCTTGAGAAGTCTGATATCTATCCGATTATTGGCTTTTTGTAGATGATCTACTCTTTCTTTTGGAAAATTGTGTAATTGCATCTTTGATTTTGATATTTTTAAATTTCGCTATGGCATGGTAAGACTTCTATTTATTTATATGTGTGTGTTTATTCTGTGACTCAGATACTTGGCACTTTGAGTCTCCATATCTTTTAATGTTTATTTTCTATGTTTTACCTCTTCTTTTTTGTCCTTTCCTGCTGCTTTCTATAAATTTTTCATCATTATTATCTTCTTTCTGATATTTACATCATCTAGTGTGTTCTTTATTTTAGCTATTGTGTATTGGGTATTGTATATATTTAATATTTCCAACTAGCTCCATTTCATGATGTCTTTTTTTTCTCCCTGTGTTGTTAATTCTTCTCTGATCACCCCGGATATTTCTGACATGTTTAGCTAAAATTCTTAGACCATCTATTACAATAATTCTGCTTCAGAGTGCACATGTGGTTCAACTTGTGTTCTTTCTTGTTCCTAATTCTGTAACTCAAACATATTGTTATTTTAGCCTCTTATTTCAATTTTTTCTTGGATTATTATTTACTCTGGGTGGTAATCAGTACAGCAAAAGGACCAGAGAAAGATGGCAGCTGTCCTGGAGAGAAAATGAAAGACCCAGGGTAGAGAACCTCAGAAGCACAGGGTGCTGTGAAGGGTTCTGAGGGAGATAGAGTGCGGAGTATGACTTCGCCATTCCTCATTCCTTCAACTCCTCACTTCAGCAGGGCTTTTGTACTTCATTGATGTTACCATGATGACAGTAGAGGCCTGAGCTGCTGCTACTGATTTCCAGGAGGAAGGGGTAAGAAGTCATACTCCCAAGGAAAAGTGGGGAAAAGCAGAATGTATAGATGATCTTAAACCTACTCTCTCAAGCATCCTTCTGCAGACCTCTGCCCCAGACAATAGCAACTCCCTGTCCCCAAGACATGTACACCTTTTTCTGTGAGTTAGCTTTCTTCTTAAGAATTATCCATTATTTTATTTGTTGGGTTGTTCACTTATTTTTGCCAGTTCTTTGGTCCATATTTTTCTTTTAACTTCTAGAATTTTTCTAGGGCACATTTTGAAGGAATGAGCTAGCAATGGCATCAGTCTGTCATCTTAAGAGTAACTCTACAAATGTGCATTTAAAAAGTACTTCTGATTATTATGGATGAAAAAAAGGAAGTGCTTTATTCTAGAAATGCTAGTTCTTAATAATAGGTTAATAAGCATTTGTTGAAAGAATGTGTAAGCTGCAAGCCTCTGGTAAAATCATAGCATCAAATCTTGCCACTTTCCATACATTTTGAACATAACAGTTATCTCATAGAGATAGAGAGTAGAATAATGGTTACCAGAGGCTGGGAAAGGTAGTGGGGAGGTCGGGGGATAAAGTGGGGATGATTAATGAAAACAAAATTATACTTAGTTAGATATAATAAACAATATTGATAGCTCAACAAAGTGACTATAGTTAATAGTAAGTTAAAGTATACTTTAAAATAACTAAAAGAGTAGAATTTAAATGTTCCTAACACAAAGACACGATAGATTCTTGAGGTATTGGATACACCAATTACCCTGATTTGATTAGTACACATTGTATGCCTGTATCAAAACATCACATGTATCCTATAAATACATACAACTATTAAGTGCCCATAATAATTAAAAATATTTTTAAAGTGTAAAAAGTCAAGACTACCATTAAAAATAGATTAGAGTAGAAATTATGAGTGTGTATCTCACACAAGAAGGATATATGTCACTTAAACATTTTTCTTAGTCTATAGACATATAGAAACATGAATATACTTATCTGTGTATGTGCACATGTACTAGATGTGATTAAAATACATTTCTGTAATACATGGTTCTAATAGATGTGGAAGATTAGATAAGAAGAGAATGCTGAGGGATGTTTTTAACTCCTACTCATTAAAAAAAATTGCCAAACTACTGTGTCATTAAATATGAAATGTCCAATTTCGAATCAAAAGTGTAGTTTATTATATCTCAAACAAGAAGCAGTACAATTAATCAAAGTATATGCTTAAACTATTAACACAGTTTTGCCATCTTAATGGTAGTTTATTTATGCGAACAGCAAAGAAGCCTGTAGAACAAGTGATGATGAAAGTGTGAAAGGCATTTGGCATTTTCCACAGCTTGTTGATAATGGAATATTTTTCCTTGCAAGATGTGGTCCAAAGCCTGGAAGAAGTGGTGGTCATTTGGTGCAAGGTCTGGTGAATACAGTGGATGACAGAAAGTTTCCAAGTACAGTCTCTGTAGTTTGAGCAGTGTTGTTTGTACAACATGTGGTCAAATATTGTCTTGCAAGAGGATTGGCCTGTCTCTATTGACCAGTCTCGGCTGCTTAATCACAAGCATCCTCATCATGTCATCCAATTGGTTGCAGTAGACATCCACTGTAATCAATTGACCAGGTTTCATGAAGCTGTAGTGGATAATACCAGTGCTGTATTGGTGATAATAACACCAAACAGATACCATTAGCTTTTTTTGATAAATATTCAATTGTGGACTGTGTTTCAGCATTTCTTTATCCACCATTGTGCTGAACGCTTGGGATTGTAAAAAGCAATCCATATTTCATCACGCCTAACAATATTGTCTAGAAATGGTTCACCTTTATGTCGTGATGGTGAAGAAAGGCAAGCTTCCAGACGATTTCTCTTCTGACTCTTGTTTAATTCATGCAATACCCATCTATCCAGCTTCTTTACTTTGCCCATTTGTTTCAAATGGTCCGATATTGTTGGAATAGTAATGTCAAACCTTGCTGCTAATTCACGTGTAGGTTGAGATGAATTCGATTCACATCCACTACAGCTTTCAGCTCATCATTACCCACCTTGGTTTCAGGTCACCCAGGTGGCTCATTTTCAAGATTAAAAGCATCAGAATGGAACTTCTCAAACCATTGACATATTGTGCGTTCATTAGCCTTATCTTTCCCAAACACTTCACCGATATTCCAAGCTGTCTGTACAGCATTGGTTCCATGACAGAACTCATATTCGAAAATAACACAAAGTTTTGACTTATCCATGGTTTCACAAAAACCATGTGCCTTCACAACAAAAATAAAACAAGAAGTGTCAAAGGTAAATGTCAGAGATTTCAACTGTCAAACTTAGTACTTAAGGAAATCGGACATTTCACACTTAATAACCTAATACCTTATTGAAATAGTTTCTAGAGAAGTGACTCCAGAGTGAGCCTATTTGATATTGCATATATATATTTTTAAAATACATTATGATAAGCTAATAACTGGTAAAATATCTGAGGATATTTCTGATGTTTGCGTTCTATCTTTATGAACATCATTTGTGTTTTATAATATGAAGATACATTTTGTAAAAAAAACTTTCTTTTAACAGCAGATTTTAAAAACTGTGTTCCTTCTTCTTTCTTTTCCCTACTGGAAGATATAAAGAGATAATTATAATACAAATGATACAGTAATAATGAGTATGCCTCTTATGTTACTATAAGAGGACATAGGAGGATCCCCACGGAAAGACACTAAATCTGTGGAAGTCAGGAAGAAAACCCAAGAGATGAGTGCTCTGCTCTGTGGTGTCTTTCAGAAAAGTCTCATTAAGTTGCCCAATATTAAGTAAAAGAATGGGCATTCATCTGTATCAGAAAAACGTTCTATTTTCTAATTCTGATGTTCACTTCCCTAGGATGTGAATAATGACCAGAGTGTTCTCACCATAAATGGTGTAAAGTTTTTATCAAGCACTTGTCCCAGAAAATTCCAAGAGGATAATTCTCTTAAGGGGCCTATAAGCACATACAGAGAGCCTTCTAATGAAGAAAAAAGGCTCTGACTTTAAAGCTGTTTAAATTTACTAACTTCTACTCTTCATTTGCCATTCTCTCATTTCCTTTTGTATATTCTCATGGCAAAAACCAAAGACCACCAAAGTAGTCCCTTCTCATTTGTACCTTGGGCCAGCTCAGGTAGGATTTCCTTTGAAGTTGGTAAGTTGGAATTTTTGGTCTCTACTATGAGCCATTGCTACAGTAATGCATACGTTTCCTAACTTTGTCATCAGAATGGGATGGGTATGTATGTCTGTTAACTTCAAGATAGAAGTGTGGTGTTCCTTGAGGTATTACTTCACTTCACTTACCTATATTAAGATTTTCATTTCTAATTTGCAGTCCCACCAGCAGATTATTAAAATTTGGTATATGTATACAATGGAATGTTACTCAATCATAAGAAATGACAGTGATCTAGCACATCTCATACTTTCCTGGATTAAACGTAAACCTATCATCCAAAGTGAGGTACCACAAGATCGGAAGAATGGGCTCCACTTGTACTAGCCATCGAATTGGTACTAACTGATCAACACTAGGGTGCTCACATGGCAGTAATATTCTCCAGGGATTAGGGAGATGGTGGGGGGGTAAACCCGCAACTAAAGGACACAGGGAGCATTGTAGGGGGGAAGGGCATGCCTTTAACCCTTGCTTGGGTGAGGCAAAGACATAAAGTGTAACCATAATGTTTGTACCCTCATAATACCCTGAAATAAAAAAAAAATAAAAAGATTTTCGTTTCTAATTGAAGGGTTACACATTACATGCTAATTATTTTTTCTCTTTTATAGTTTAGTTTTCTAAAAAAATATAATGAATAAAGGAGAATCCTGTGCTGACATCTAATCTGCTTAGTTATGATTAGAATAATAAAATACTAAGAGTACAGATGATGATGATGAAATAACATACAATTTTGAGGTTGCTTACAATAGATTTTATATTCTGTTCAACAATACATATGTCATCTCAAATAATCACTGAATAAACTGCTATATAAGTACCATTGACATACTTCCTGCAATGAAAAAGCCTTGGAGAAATAAAATAACTTGCTTATATTCACTCACCTAAGTGATGAAGATGAAATTGAAATGGGAAGCAGAGAAGGAAGGGGAATGATGTTAGTTTAATGTCTACTATCTACTATATGACAGATACAATTTTAGGGAAATGATGCATGTTATTTTCATGTGAATCCCCTAAATACAATAATAAGGAAACTTGCAGAAGTTAAAGAGCTTCATTATGTCCGGTAAACAGCTAGTAAATTTACAGAGCTAGAAAATGGCCCACTGGGAATTTAAATTCCAAACGCTCTTGTTTTGAAGCACATGCTAAATTATGAATGCCTTCAGGAAGTTTTTGACTCAGTAGAGTATTTTGTGGAAGAATGGAAACCCTCCCTTAGCAATCAATGTTACACCATACGGAAGGCACTGCCAGCATGCTGAGAAGAGGGCCAGGATGACTCGGTCAGGCCTGATTTCTTCCTCTTTCCAAGTGCACTTTCTCTGTCCATGACATTTTCCATACTTCGGTATTCTAACTTTGGCTTGTGCTCTTTCAAACGTTATAGGTCTCTTCTTTTTGGATCTTAGACAGTTTGCAAAACGTACTGGAATAATCATGAGTTCATGCCCTGGTTCCTTGGCGTACTGGCTGTGCTTACAAAAGCTACAAACTTACCTTCTCTGAGTTATTCCTTTTCAGTAAAGAAACAATAAAATAATGTAGTTTTATTACGAGGACCTGAGGAAATAGCATGAGTGAGCACTTGTTTTCTACTCTAACTGACATCATTTATCATGAAGCTGTGAAAAAACTCAGATTAAATATGTTCAGTCAAAGCAGAAATTGGATGGCACTTAAGACCGTTCGGTAGGTGTTGAGTCAGTAGGTGTTGGGTCAGGTGTTGAAGGGAGTGTTCAACATGCTGCTGCTGAAAATATGTTTATTCTTTTATGCAACATTTGGCATCTAGAGAGCCAGACATTGGGCCACATTGCAGGTGAGCAGCAAGTGTTGCCGTGGCATAGCAGAGCAGAACCAGCATGCATGTTCTTACAAGTGGACAGAACAGATAACAGTGAATCCTAACATGAAACCATCCTGTACCTGGAAAAGTCAACAATCATTATCAGAAAGGCTGTCCCCTGGAATCAGGTGTTCCAGATGACAGATTTGACTGAGTTTCAGAAATAAAATTCCGTATCCTAATCGAGGTTGTTGATTCTGCCTTCTACATCAAAGGCCGGCTGTCTATTGTTAGAGGACCTGGGATTCCAGGTGATTGACCTAGATGGAGACTAGCTTCTGTATACTTGATGCCTTCACTATGGTTTTAGCTTCCATCAACTTGATACTTAACATCTCTTTTATACATGTGCCACACAGACCAGCCTTGTTCTAGACAATTCAATCGTATGCTTGAGTCACCCTGTCTTAGCCTCCTGATTTTCTCAGAGTACTTCAAGTCCTGGGAGGAGAGGAGTCCTCCTCCTGGGAGCACACTTTTAAAATACAACCAACCGATCCAGAGACAACACCCCCAATTGCCCCTTTTATTGAGTTCTTACACCCAAGACCACTATGGACATGCACTATGGTACCTTAGGGCCAGGTACCAACAACTTGGGACAGCCCCTATGCCCCAGAGCCCTCCAAAGTCATTCAACCCAGCCAATCGTAAAACTCTTACCCTGCCTATTCTGTTCATTGCTTCGGAAACCTCAATATAGGCTATTGCCCACAGTTTTCCCCTCTCCTTCTCCCTCGTGACCAGCCTTGGGGCCACCCCATGTGCCCCCTCACCCATGGAGTGGCAGAGGGAACTGCAAGAAATAAACTATTTTTCAATGGTAGTCTTTTCCTGATCTTTTGGCTTACTATACTTTATGTTTTCTATTGATCCTGGAAACAAAATGTAAGGTCTAATCCCTGTAAATGGTGTATAAGGTGGGTATGGGATATACAGCATAACTCTAGTGTTGTGTATGGCTCTCAGGAGTACCATCTCTCCTGCCTACAGTGGATATTAGTTATGAGAGCTGAGATGTAAGGATCCAGGGAACATCCTTTTGAGAGAGAAAATCTGAAGAGCAGTTTGATCCTTCCTTAAACTTTGGAGTGCGTCATAACCATCTGTGGAGTTGATTAAATAGGCAAATGGTGGAGTTCTGTCCTTGAGAGATCCCTATTCAGTAGATGTGGTATGTGGCTTAGTGATCTGCTTAATTTAATTTATCTCACAGTCAGTCACACCCCACAATCCGAGGGCCATTGATGTGGGGCCTGACACCAATACTCTTGCCGGACTCTCTCCCTCAGTTTCTCATCCATAAAGGAAGGCTGGGAATTAGATGATCTCCAACAGTCAAATAAAACATTAATCTTTTCTTGGAATGAATGCTGACCCGGTATTATTCTGATCATGGTGACTGATGGTTCTTTTATTGTATTTTCATTTTTATTTTTTATTGGTGTTTTTGTTACATAGCTGCAAAGCAAAGGGCACAAAGAAGAAACACACTTACAGTAGCCTGGTGTTTTTCTGCTTTCTCAGATGTCTCTTTAAGTTGATTCTGTAGGGCCTCCTGAAGAGACTTCATTTCTTCTCTAGTTTAGTAGAAAATAGAGAGCAAAAGAGAAAAAATAATATAATTCTATTATTTCCTATGTACATTATGAAAAGAGGCTTTGCTGTCTACCTACATTTAGGAAACAGACAACTAGAGTTGTATAAAGGCACACATAGGCATACAGGATGTATCTGAGGATTCTGGGAATAAAGGGCTTTCTCTTTCATGCAAATACTAAAAGCAAAAAAATTGCCCTGCTATTATGTTTCATAATATAAGAATCCCGCTGTGTGAATCATCTGTGAGGTACATAATGTGTTAATTCAAATCAATGTAATAATTCAAGTTGAAAAGCTAATTTCACTGACAGAATGCCGGGGTGTGAACATGCTGGTTAGAAAAAGTCACCATAGACTCGCTGCTAGCATAAAATCACTGTACCCTCTGGTGCTCCTAATTGATTCATTCTAAAGCATTATGCTTTAGACATCCTTCATAAGGCCTGAGACTCTTCATAAAAACAAAGGGAAAATAGACTTATTTCTAACTCGAGGGCTCATTTAATGGGGATAAGAAAGAAAATACATGGCTATGCATATATATGTGTCTCAAGCTCACTAATACATTTGGCCCTGACTCCGTTGCTAAAAATAGAAACATTTCCCTAAATTTTTATTGCTCTTAAGAGTTTAGAATTTACTTATTTATAATAAATCACACTATTTTTCTGTGCCTTGATTTTTATCACCCAAGCTATCACTTCAAAAAAATCAGATATTAGATAAGGGTTAGCATGTTTTGTGTGTGCGTGCATCTGTGTGTGTGTGTGTGTGTGTGTGTGTGTGTGTGTGTTCATTCTGGCCAGAGAAATTCCCTCAAAGCAATAGCAACAATAAAACAGAAACCTGTGCTAGTCTTACCAGCAGCTAAACTATTTAAAATTCCCAACATAGTACCAAAAGGCTAAGTCTGGAAATTTGGACAAATGACAGAACCTCCCATACTCAGCTTCTTCATCCATAAAATGGGCACAATGATAGAACTACCTTGTAGGCTTGCGGTCAGATTTTAGACGACATAATGTAAGCAAAATGCTTAGCGCGATGTCTAGAAAAGAATTACTTAACAAATGTTAGATCATTGCAACAGCCACCAGCACCACTCCAGACTCCTATGTCCATTCTTTGTCCACTGCGTGCTACACAAACAGAAGCGGCTCTTCCATCAAACAGGACTTAATGGTGCCCTCAGACTCCTTACTCTAGGAAGTCATTTGTCCCAATCTAAATTTCAAGAATGTGAGAGAGGATCTGTATGCTTATTGGAATCAATTTGGACTTTGTTTAGCAAAGCAAAATATAGTTAGAACAAGTTATAAAACAATTACAGTCACTTTGGTTTTCAGGTGATTTATGCTTGCTTAGGTGATGCTTATGACATGCTTTTACTTAAAGTAGATTTTAAGTTACAACTTCCATTACTGCCTCAACCTGGTTTCATTTATCAGATTTGTTTCATGTATGAACACTTAAAATGTGGGCTTCTGTTATTACTTCTGACATTTTCCACGAATAATGTTTGTAGTATAATATAATGTAGTGAAATATAATGGAATGGAATGTAAATATCTACATATATTGGAGGCTTACAATGTGCAAGTCATTTTTAGAAGCCTCACATCAAACCATGGCATCATATTACAGACAGAGAACTGATGAATCCAGAGGTGCTAAAAATGTGTTCTAGAGCTGGGGTCCCCAACCTATGGTGAGTTTCATATTAATAATTATTTTATTGTGTATTACAATATAATAATAATAGAAATAAAGTGCACAATAAATATAATACACTTGAATCATCCCGAAACTATCCTCCCCTGTGGAAAAATTGTCTGCCATGAAAATGGTCCCTGGTGCCAAAAAAGGCTGGGGACTGCTGTTCTAGGGTCTATGTGCTCAAACTCTAGAGAGTCATTATTCTACCTTTATTGAGAAAGAGAGGGAGTGTGGGAGAGAGGCAAGGAGGGAGGAAGGAAGCAAGGAAGAAAGGAAAAAGAAAGGAAGGAAGGAAGGATTAATCTACATGTTACCACTAACACTCAAATCTTCAACAAGCAGTGAATGAAGCACAATAAAGTTATATTTCCTACTTAAAAAAGTTGTAATGAAACATTATAATCATTTTAATTTAAGTTTTGGATTGAAAAAACTCATTTTATTTTTAAATTATATATATAAAATATTTCACAAAAATGAAATTATAAAACATGTTTTGTTAAAATAGAAAGGGAGCCAAGTGCAGTGGCTCACACCTGTTTTTTTTTTTTTTCCAGCATATTATGGGGTTACAAATGTTTAGGTTACATATGTTGCCTTTGCCCCACCCAACTCAGAGTTTCAAGCATGTCCATCCCCCAGATAGTGCGCACCACACCCATTAGGTGTGAATATACCCATCCCCTTCTCCCCGCTCCCACCTGCCCAACACCCAGTGAATGTTACTAGCATATGTGCACATAGTGTTGATCAGTTAATATCAATTTGATGGTGAGTACATTTGGGAAGCCAAGGTGTGAGGATTGCTTGAGGCCAGTTCAAGATCAGCCTGAGCAATATAGTGAGAACTTCTCTCTACAAAAAGTCGAAAAATTAGCTGGCCATGGTGGTGTGCACCTGTAGTCCTAGTTACTCGGGAAGCTGAGGTGGAAAAAATTGCTTCAGCCCATGAATTTGAGCTATGATCAGGCCGCTGTACTGTAATCCAGGTGAGAGTAAAAGCCCATCTCAAAAAAAAAAAAAAAAAAAATTTGCGTGTGTGCATAAATATGTATATATTCTTTTCAAAAAAATCCCCCATACTGACATCTAGAGGCAACGTAGGGAACAAGACAAAAAGTAAACAGTAAAATCTGTTAACAAAGACTGGAGAAGGTAGAGAATTCTGCAGATATTCATGTCAAGGAAAGCTATCAGGCAGAACAATGAAGTGAACCTTTTGTCTTCTAAATCTCTACATCTCTTCTCTGCCTTCCTTGTAGGCTTATTTCTTCTCATGCTCACTGCTCTCATGCTTTAGGTGGCCCTAAATTTCTGCTTCTCAAACTTGCTAAGTTACCCTCCTACGGGAGACGATTTCTGACCTGTGTCTCCACCACTTCCCGCCACAACTGGGATTTGCCAAAACTATATTTGGCTACTCTAGGGCTCTGTTTGGTACTAAACCAAAGCTTTAATGGTAAAGAATCCATGTCTCCAGGGACACCTGTGATAGAATGCTCAGATGTTGAAATATTTTCGCATAAAATTTTGTTCCGAGAAAT
The DNA here is from genome assembly GCA_004363605.1 of Indri indri. Lineage (NCBI taxonomy): Eukaryota > Metazoa > Chordata > Mammalia > Primates > Indriidae > Indri > Indri indri. The sequence continues at coordinate 784 of RJWJ010039511.1, read as the reverse complement.
CTTAAAGGGCAATTATTTCACACATCTTCCGTCTCATGTTATAAATATCAAAATGCACTCACCCAAATCACTCTACAGGAAGGCATTTCTTTCAAGTAGTTATTAACTTATATTTTATAACATCACAGATGGAGAACTTGACACTATTCCAGGCATTCTTTTAGTTGTCAGAGAACATTATTGTAAAATCCTTTAGTATACTGAGTTTACAATTAAATTACAGGAATTTCCACACACCAACCACTGTAAAGAATGAAACCTTGTATTTTTTTTTTTCTCAAGACAACTTTTCAGATATTTCAGGGTGCTGTCCTAACACCTAGTCTCCTTTTTGCGGTTACATAGTCTCAGTCCTGACACAGTGTAGTTTAAAATCTCTCCATCCACCTGGAGACTCTCCTGTGAATAATATCTAGACTGTCTAAATATTTCTGAAAATTTAATACTCAAAACTCAACACACTGTCATTCTCTCAATCTCTCTCTCTCAAACACATGTGCGCACCCTTTTCTCTGTCTCTCTTGGCAGAAAGACACTCTCTGATTTTCCCTCCACATAGTCGTATATGGCCACCTCATATCCTCTGAGTTTACTTGAAGTCTGGTTCCAACCACATGGAAAGACTGATTAGTAGCCTCCTGGTTATAATTCCAAGAGAGACATTCTACCTTATCCAATTTTGTTTTGGTGTCTGCCTTTGAATTAATTAACTATGGCCAGTGGTTTCACAGTGGTTTCACATAAAAGAAGCAAGGCTTCTAGTGGTCACTACTCCAGGTAAAGG
>RJWJ010039510.1:0-14396 GCA_004363605.1 Indri indri | reverse complement strand
AAAGCTGAGATTTGGTTGAGGGTCAGGCCTGCAAGGCCCGGGTTTTGAGTGCTTTAGGTCACAGTGTTGTTTATTATGAGGTGGTGAAATATTTTATTATAGTAGTTGCAATTTTTAAAAATTATCCAGTTTGCAATCATATCGGAAACAATATTTTTTGTGTCCAGTAAACATTATCACCTAAAACTCCACAATTTTCATGATCAAATAAAAAGCCTTGATCAGTTTAGCTGAACCACCGACACACAGACTTAAAAAAAAAAAGAATGTTTTCGTGGCGGAGGGCCAGTATGCTGAAAGTGAGCTCTGGTCTGTCTTGTGACGTGCTGCACCCCGCACGGGATGCCCAGCTGGCGATGCTTAAAACAAGAGTGAAGAAAGGGGAGAAAGGAGGTCTTTGCCTCAATCTGCAAATGGCCCCATGTTGCCCCTGTTTTTCTGACACAGCTTTCAGGCTCCTGGATCTTTTGATATTCCTCCGCCTAAACTTACATTCTCCGTGTCCTTTGCCTTTCAAAGGATGCCGGCTAATCCATGCCACTGAGTTACCCATCCCTAATTCACAGACTTTGTACCAGTAGTTGGGGCTTTAACTCAAAGGAGTGCGTGTGATGCTGTGATTTCAAACCGAGGTAGCCTCTGGCCTGGGGCTGCCTTCCTTTGTCAGAGAACTCACTGGACTTGCATTCAAACCCTTCAGAGAAGACACTGCGTTTCGGTCATCCTGGCATTTCCAGCACCCAGAACAATTCTCATCCCGTAGTAAACACTCCATGAACGCTTGTCAAATGCAAGGAGTGAATGAAGGAAGCCAGCAAGGGAGCTCTTTCATGGCAGGTCTCAAATCGTTGTTTATTAATTAATATATTTCAGTACATATCTATTAGCTAGGTCTATTTTTAGACCTGTTTGTCTAAATTGTGGCCTTATCCGAAGTTCTCATTCTTCCTGGCCCCGTGGCTATCAAATAGGTGGCGATTTTCTTTGTTCGAGAGGCGCCGTGAGGAGAAGCGATTTGCCTAATGTCTCTCTCTCTGTCCCTCTCACACATACACAGGCAAACACAGACCCCAAAATAGATCTGGGGACGGGTCCTGCCTCGGCCCAGAAAAACCCTGCTGAAACTCCCCTCCTCCAGCTCTCTGCCATTTCTGCCTCCCCCACCCCGCAGCAGCCTTTGTGATGAATCGAGAGCTACATAGCTACCTGCGCTGTGCAGCTTTAAAAAGAGAAAGCTGTCTGAAAGACACACAAATATTGTGACTCCCCGCAATGAAATCTTCTCTCCCGGGAGTCAGGAAGAGAGAGCGCACAGAAATCTTAACCTCTTTGAACATCCTGTCCTTTAAGTAAAGCTCCTATTTAAGAGCAGTCCCTGGGGCTGCCTGCTTGTCATCTTCCCGACGCTCTTTTGCGCAGGACTGTTTATTAGTGAGACGGCTAACATGGAGGACACGGGAAGGCCAACTCGAGCAGGGCTTTGTTCAGGCACTGTATCTTCTGGATGGCCAATCCATCAGCAGCCCTGTACTCGGATTCCAGATTTCTCTGCAATTGCCGTTTTAATCTCTCCCTGGGCACAGATCTTTTTAAAGGCAACGTGGTGCGGTAGAAAAAGTGACTTCAAAATCTGACATAGCTAGGTTCAAATCCTTGCTTCCCTACTTATCATATGACTCTGGGCACATTATTTAATTCCCCCTCTTAGTCCATTCAGGCTGTTATAACAAAATACCATAGACGGGGTAATTATAAGCAATAGAAATGTATTGCTCACAGTTCTAGAGGCTGGGAAGTCCAAGATCAAGGCTCTAACAGATTTGGTGTCTGGCGAGGGCTCACTCTCTGCGTTTCAGATGGCATCTTCCTACTATGTCCTCACGTGGCAGAAGGGGCAAACAAGCTCTCTTTGGCCTCTTTTATGGGGGCACTAATTGCATTCATAAAGGTGGAGCCCTCATGACCTAATCTCCTCCTCCTTAAGTCTCCACTTCTTAATAGTATTGCATTCAGGATTAGGTTTCAAAATATGAATTTTGGGGGAACACAAACATTCAGACCACAGCATCCCTCTAAATCTAAATTTTCCCATCTATAAAATGGGGTAATAATACCTGCTTTGCAGAGTTGTATTGGTCAGCAGAGTTGAATGGAACTTGGCTGAATGGTGGTCAATCAGCCTTCCAGATGGAATTCCAAAAGGAAGAGTGATCAGACTCTGGGGGCCTTGCCTACTATGTCCCTATCTGGGGCCACCAGGGCTGGGAGCAGGAAGCCACTTGCATTGTCTTTCCGTTTGAGAGCTTGTTTGCTTTGCATTCGTGTTTGAGAAACGTTAATAAGGCAATGATCCATTTAAGCCACATGTTCTCAGTGTCCTGCAAAGGGCAGTGAGTCATGCCTGCTGTCTGCCTTTTTGCTTGCCGCAGGGTTTCAGTTAACTCTGTGTTCCTTTGAGGAATGCCTGGTTCCCCCAGAACAGTTCTTAGCAGCTTCATGCGAATGAGGTCACAGCAGGCTGGTTGTAGCTGGCATGCCACAGAGCAGGGCACCAATTACTACTGTGACAGCCTTTGGAGCTGCTTTCCTTTTCCCTCCCTTCTCCTCCACCCCAGCCTCTGCTCTGCCGTGGAGAGCGTGGACATTTGTCAGGACTGGGCTGTATTGAAGCACTTGCAGCATCCCGTGGATTAGAGAGAAATGCTTTCAGTAACTCTGGCCCAGCAGTCAGAGGGGGCGAAGTGGGGGCTGTTCTCCCAAGCAGCTGGCTACACTGTTGCACCTCCCAGAGATGCACGGAATTTCCTCCAACCTTGAGTATCCCGGGACATGCTCTCCCATCGCACCCTAACTATCTTGCTCACTCATCAGAAAAAAAAAGTAAAAAGATTACTCTGAAACTAAACAGAAACAAATTGACTTCTTTGGGTTCTAAATATGATCCATGCAGAATTAATTAGCTAATCAATACTTCCATGCTTTCAACACAAGATTAAATAACTTACAAAGCAATGGAGGATGTGAAAGATAGCTTACTGTGCCAGGCATTGTCCCAAGCACTGCACAGATGTCACCTACCCTGTAAGGTATGTGGGTCCTGAATCAGACTGTCTCGATCTGAATTTTGCTTTGGCGTAGAGTAGCCATATGGCCCTGGGTAATTTATTAGTTCACCTCCTTAAGCCTCAATGACCCCATCAGTTTCCCCGTGCAGGTTGTCTTTCCTCCGGGTCCTTGCCTGGCTGGCTCCACCTCATCCTCCAGGTTTTAGCTTAAATGTAACCTCTCTTAGAGATGTCTCCCTGACCACCCTATCTTAACACCACCCCCACGCCCCACTGCCACTGTTTTCCATCCATTACCCTGTTTATTTCCTTCGCAGCTCTCATGTGTCCAACCACAGTAAATGTCTGTTGAGAGTCATCTTTAGACCAGGCTTGGTTTCTAGTTGCAGGGCACACAGAAAGGAGTAACAACTACCTCCACGGAGTTTGCATTCTAGCAAGGACAGGCAGATAGAGAAGTGGGCAGGCAGATAATAAATAAATAATCTTCTAAATATTCTAAACTACTTGTTTACAGCGTATCTCCCTTAATAAAATTGTTAGCTCCTTAAGGGCAAGTTTTAATCTGTCTTGATTTCTGCTGAATTTCCCAGTGCCTAGCATAATGTTTAGCACATCGTATGCCTAAAAAAAAAAATGAAATAAGTAAAGGATAGAATTTTGAAAAAGGTAAAGTAGATAATTCATGCTAAAGCTCTTAGTGTAGTGCCTGGAACATGGCAAACACTTGATATAAGTGTTGGCTGTTTTCAGTTAGATTAAGAAGTTATGTTCTAACTACTTTACCACATTGCGTCTATAATATTAACAATAATAACTGATTGTTATAGAATTATACATAACAATGTACAATTACCAAATTCTACTACATGCCACGATCTGTCTAGGCACATTAAAATAATATCTTATTGAGTTACAACCCCACAATAATCCTGAAAGGTAGGCATTCTTTTCCTTATGTATGACCTTCCTATAATAAAAAGCAGACCGTGGCAAGCATCAGACAGGTACACAGTAAGTGCTGCGTGGTTTCAGAGGAGGCCACTCACGTGGCCAAAGTAGCGGAAGAGGTTTAATAGAGGAAAAGCACCTAGAAGAAACTTGGAGGGTGGCAGGATCTCAGCAGGCAGATAGTGGGGTGAGGTGGGGACACCGAGGCAGAGGGAAAAGCCAGAGGAAGGGCACAGAAGAGTGTTCCTAAGGATGCGCTGCTCACAGGTGGCCGGAAGGTGAGGTGCATGAAAGGAGTGATGTGATAGGGCTGGAAATGGGAGGGAAGGTGGCCCTTGGATGCCAAGCGAAGGAATTTAAGATTTATGTCATAGGTAATGGGGAACCATTAGAGTTTTTAAGCAGAGGAATGAAAAGAACCAGAATTGTGAACCTGGGAAAGTTAATTTGGTCCTAGACCAGATGGGGAGGAGATGAGGCTGGGACTGGTTGGCAAGGCTGTCTCAATAGCCCATGGCCAGGTGCTGGATACAAGACCGCGTTTGGGGAGGTGGCGGTGATAACGGAATGGAGGGAGCAAATGCAATGGGCAGAACTACCTGGCTCAGGTGCAGGCAAGAGGCCAAGGGAGGTGCCAAACCTGGCTGTGAGATTTCAAGCATCAGAGGTTGATGCTCTTCTAATATACTTAGCACACTGTTAAGATCAGATGCAGATAGGTTGACAGTTTTTTAACTCAAGTAATTTTTCAAAAATCCTTTCTCATGAGAGACTTGGGCCTTTCTGTTACTCGAGATTGTCTCTACCTTCCACTGCTTCACATGGCATGCTCTCTTGACAGCACAAGGCCCTAGTGCAGTGTTAGGAGGAGGCTGGCATTCAGGCAACGTTTATCAAGCTGAGCTAAATTGAACTGAATAAGTGGTTGAGGCCACTGTCTTGGTTGCCACTGAAGGTGAATCCAGCTCCTGCCTTCAGGAGCCTAGAGGTAGTTAAAGCTACACCAAGTGGATCTGCCCCTGCTCTGAGGGGCTGTGTCCTCTCCAGATCCAGGCTAAATGGCCGGCAGTGGGATGCTCGGCCACTGCATCAGTGGATTGGTACGTGCACCTTCTCACAGATGCTACAATACCATAGTGTCCAAAAATGACTGTTGGTTTGTCTGGAACCTATAAGAATAAAATTACAGGATGTTGTTAATTACCTCCACAAGCAAAAATGGCTAGATAGGCTTCCACTAAATTTGGCAGGTATTTGAGGGGATGATATGACTTAAAATACATTTTAATGAAATTCACTTGTTAGTGTATGCGTGCAGGTATGTGTGGGGTGGATGGTTCCAGGTTGGCACCTGGAACAGGTGGCAGACATCCTGCAGAGCAACTGGAGCTGAGGAAAGACTTGCCACAGTGGACGCGAAATAGATGATGCTTTAAAACACGAACCTTGAATCAAAACCCAGAAGAGTAGATGTTTCTAAGAACAGGCATAGATTTGTAGTCAAGATTCTTCTCCCAAGGGCAACTCTATGGAGCATGCTTTAAGGCAGGTTGTGACAAGAACTGGCTATTTAATTGTCATGGGTTAATAATTCTTCCAAGCAACACCAGGGATAAGTTTCAGGAGACCAGAGAAATTCACATTCCCTTTTCTGCTAATATTCCGGGCACGAAGAGTAGGGTCTTCATAACCCAACACCAACAATATGTCACAGGGTAACTGATGCCCTGGCCTGAAATTCTGCCCCTGGTGTTGTATATCTTCCATCTGCCCTTCCAGATCTGTACCCACCCTTCTCCATACCCTACCCCATGCCCCATGGGCTGACCAAATGGACTGTGAAGACCGACTCTCTTCCCTATGGGTTTGGGTTGGATTTGACCTGTGGGGAGGTGGGCAGGAGATTGGAGTAAGAGAGGCTGCATCCTCCGGCTCCTGCCCTGTGGGGTCATGTCAGGCTGGCTGCCTAGACCAGAGGCCTCAGCTTTTGTAAGACTGGCCCCCCACAGCCCCCTCTGTCTCTAGGGTCCAGAAACAGCTCCCTCCCCTTGTCTCCTCAGGCCTAGGAGGAACCCCTAGCCCTGGGGTGTGCACTGTGCCTTGTGGTTTCCCTGCACCAAGACCACACCTTTGTAAATAGCTCCTTTATGAAACTCCCCCTTTGAATTACCCTAATTTAGGGGTGGCTTCTGTGTCCTGCTGGGATGCTGCCTGTACACCTTGTTTCTTCACAGCCTCCACACTTCCATTCTCTCTCCAGGGCCTTACTTTGGAGGAAGAAAAAAAAAATCTGTTTTCTCCCTCTCTCTGTCTCTCACCACCTCCCATCTCAGGATTCTGCGCAGGATTTTCACTCTTGCTGGGCCCCTTTCCGTACACTGGTCTCTCCTCTGTTGTGGGAGTTTTCTCCTAGGGAACTCTGTGTGACTCAGGAGTGGACAAAGCCCGTACATGCAGATCTGTCTCCTCTTTTTTTTTCCTGTAAAACAACATCACTGACCCTAGTAGTTGGTTTTATATATTGGAAACTCTATTCCAATTGTTGATTAATTCTTAAGAGTAGGTCAATGTTGTGTTCAGTGTACAGTGTTCTCGGTCATTTAAGGCTCTATGGAGATGGCCTTTCCACTTAAACATGTTAACATTTGTGCTGCTAGTTCTCTGTTTGCCTCTCCTGATCCACTTCCGGTCCTTCTCCAGCCTACTAGGCTCTCCTACCCACCGGCTTCCGGCTAGGTTTGGCCAATGGAAATGACTAGCGTGAAATCAAAACCCAGGGGGAGGAGGGGTTGGGGCATTTATTCCGCCCACTTCTCTGCCAGGTTTCAGGCAGCCTCTCTGCATGGTCCCGGCTCCTGCTGGACTCTGGAAAAGTTCCCTCACTTCATCCATTCGGTCCTAGGGTGGCATCAATTTCTCACTGTTGCTAATCCCCGGGTGTTTTATTATTCCCTCTTGGCTCCCTTAACCTTGGCTTCCTTAACGTCTGTAAGTAGTCTCTGCATTAAATTTTTGTTGGTCACCACTTTGGGGGTACCACATGCTTTCCGTGGGGACTTTTATTGACATATACCTCTTAATGTCATTCAGAGACTGGCAGGCCGGATTACAATCTCTTATCCTAGGTTAGCTATAATTCAGACGTCACACTTGGGATTCTAACACTTCTAATCCCAAACATTTCTTTAAGCTCATCATAAACCACATACAATTTCTATCGGTGTGCTTTCCCAAAATATACTCTAGACTCCAGGAATAAGCTGAATTCAGGATCCAGAATTCTCAGACAGACACCTTCCCAAGTACAGGATCCCAGGGCAGCTATGCTTGGAGACACAGAAAGCAAAGGCATTTCTCTAGGGCTTGGCCCTGACTCCCATCTGGTTTCCCCCTCTGGTGAGCCAAGCTGGGCTACATGTGGGCCCTGGGGCCATTATTGCCCCTTGAAGCCTGACATCGCAACTGAGAGCAGACCAGGTGGTCTCCCAGGTCTGTTTCCCCAGGCTCACATCCAGGGCTGGAGAAGGACTGGGGCAACTCTTCAAACCAATATGTTTACATGTTTACATGTTTACATGTTTGTTCAACATTCATTCTGGGGAGTATGAGTTGGGATGGACTAAGAACGGTTTTAAAAATTTTTCCTGTCTACCTTGACATGAGTGAAATCAATTTTTATATTTTGTTAGTTATAGTAAAACAACAACAGCAACATGTATAGGGACCTGAGCTAACTGGCTGCTTACGGATGGGCACAGGGGGCCCATCCAAGGGTATTCTCATTCTTCCCTCCAGATCGGCCTTCTAGAGTAGACACTCTGTTGATTGTGCCTATATCAGAAATTTCCCCACAAAAGTGAAGTGAGAGAGGAAGCCTTGAGTTCTTTCAGAAGGTAAAATGGGCCACAACCAGCCTTCTTGCTGTGGGATGTAGTAGGATAATGCTTTTGTTTTTTTGTTTTTTTTAAGAGCTGGAGTCTCACTACGTTGCCCAGGCTGGATTCCAACTCCTGGGCTCAAGCGGTCCTCCTGCCTCAGCCTCCCGAGTGGGACTACAGGCGGGCACCACCATGCCTAGCTGATATGCCGTATGGTGAGAATGACCCATCAAGCGTTGGAAATGAGGGACCGAGACCAACTAAATATGTACAAAGGAAGGAGGACAGGGCAACTGGGACGAAGGCTGAGCAGCACTTTTTTCCAGGCCTCTTGTTCCCTCCCGGTCGGTGGAGGGCAGAGTAGTACCGTCAGCAACTGAACCGTGGCCAAAGTGGTGGAGGAAGAGCGAGCAAACGCATGCAGTTTGACAGCAACTGCATGCAGTTCTGAGTTTGCACTCGAGTCAGCTCTCGTTTGCCGTGGTGTATCTACCTTTGTGCTCTTTAAAATGTGTGATGCTGAGCTAATCTCCATGGGCAGGTTGCATAATCTCCACATCCCGTGGATCTCAGTATGTAGACAAAGTGATGACTATTACTTACTCTTTGTCCCATTGTGGATTCCTCCTTACTCTTCTTCCTCCCATTAATCATTTCCTCGCCAGCTGTGTCTCCTGAATTGAATTGAATTTTTTGATTGATCAAGACATCTCAGACCACTGCATGGCACATGCCTGTTTTCAAATCCTGCAAAGTGCTGTAGCTTGAAAGGAACTGTAGAAACCAGTCCGTCAATGACTGTGGTAATGTGCTGCTTGCGTCAGCGACCCAACCTGTGTTTTAGGGGCAGAAATGCCTTGGGAGCAAAGAGTAAAGAATTGTCACCAGCCTAGCCCCTCCAGAGTGCAGGGAAGAACCAAGTGCACTATTCACTAAATTATCCAAGGATCCACCAAGGAATAAAAAGCAAGGATGGCCACTAGAATTTATTAATATAAAAATATGTTTCCATCTCCTTGAATTGAGCTTTTTTTTATCCTCTCCCCTATGGTCTGTTTTTGTTTTTCTGTCATTCCAGAGGGACTCTCTCTCTATATCTTGCCACTCTCACCACAGTAAAACTCATTCTCTCTTTCTCTAGTTCCCTCTGTTGCTCTCGAGGGCTTTCCTAATGTGGTCTCATGCTGCACTGAGCCTAAATACTTGCTTATTATTTTCGGTAATGAGATGACGATGGCATTGCCTGCAGGCACAGCTTTTGTGGAACAAGGTGAGGCTGGCTCATGATAACCCATTTGTGTCTTTTAAAGCGCGTGTCCCCTAATATTCAAAGAGCTAAAAGCGACCAGAAGGAAGAAGAAATATTTGACAACATACCAATTTAATGGAGATCCAAAACAGTAAAAAGAAACAGCCAGAACTGAGCATTGCCAGGAGAGGTCAGACTTGCCACAGGATGGATTTCCTGGGTCTCATTACTCCACAAGCAGAACCATGCTCTGCATTCATGGGCTTTCTGGATGTAAACTGGAGTCTCCGACAAACTACAGCACTTTTTCAAGCTCACCTCTCTGGTCTGGGATGAGCACTATCAAATACGTTAAGTGAAACACCGAAGCGTAGAGGGCACTGGGCAACAGAAGATGGAGTCAGTTGGTCCAGCACCGGGGACTCATGTTGATGGCTCTCCTCCTCCCTCCTCCACCTCCAGTGCCCTTTTGCTTGGTACCTCTCATTTCAGCTCTGCCCTTCTGGAAGATCCCCTCTGCCTCCTCATCCCTTGGCAGGTGGTGGCAACATGTGCCCTGAGCCCCGTGCTAAGCTGAATGGCGTCCTCCAGTGTTCTCGGCTGCTCCCTGGCTCAATCCTCCCTCCTTCTCTGCAGCTTAGTCCTGGTTTCTTCTTGCCGGCGTCTCCAAGCTGCAATGATGGCTTCATCATCCATCTCTTCTTCTTCTTCCCTGTCAGTGCTTCTCCGATACTGGGCCCTCCTCCCAGATGCAAACCTCCCTTCTTCTCTGTTTTCCGTCCTCTCTTTCTCTCCCTCCTCTTCAGACCTCATAAAGCTCTGGGTGAATTTCCTCTTGGCTCCAAATTCAGAGAAGTCTGACTTGGACGACTCTTCCACGTCCTCCCAGTCCCTGGCCCTGGCCCAATGTGGGCGCTGTGGCTCTGGGGACTCTTCCCGTTCGGGGGGCTCAGGGGTCCGGCGGAAGAAGTAGGGCTCTGGGCTCTCCTCTCGGGAGCCCGAGGTCTCGCTGAACTTGGACCTGGAGAACTTGTGTGTCTCTCTGCCCTCCCTGGTGGAAGAAGAAGAGAACCGCGAAGTGCTTCTCACAGAGTTGCCATTTGCCTCGCGGTAGGAGGAGGTGTCCTGCTTCTCTGACTGGGATTTGGAGAACTTATAACTGGAGGATTTAGACTCCGTCTCCTGGAGCAGGGAAGATCTGGTGTATTTCCCCCTGGAGCTTCCAGACCAATCACTCGGGGGAGGAGATTTTTCCTCCGTCCCGAGGCCACTGAGCCACCTATCAATGCTGCTATCCACCTCTTTGCCAGCTCTGCTGCCACTGGCGTAGTGATCACTGACAGCCAGGGAGGAGGAGGCGTCTGTTTCAGGTTTCTGGGAGTTACTGCGGGAAGAATACCGGAAGCTCCCTATGGCACTGTCCGTGTCCTCGTCCCTGTCGTCCACGCCGTCGTCCTCATCCTCCTTGACCTTCTTCTTCTTCTTGAAAAGGGAGCTGCGTTTGTTGTCTGCGGCCAGCTTCTCCATTTTGCACTCGAACATCTTCTCCCTCAGCTCCATTTGCATCTCCTTCTCCTTCTGGCCGAGCTCCCTTAGGTCCACATTGTCGGCGAAGAGGCTGTAGATGGGCTTGCTGGTCCCCCTCACTCTGCTCCCGGTGCCTTCCGCCCTTGAGCTCGGCGTGGTGTGGGAGGACAGCACAGACTGCGCGTCGGAGCCGGGTCTGGCCTGGCTCTGAGGCAGCAGGCAGCCGCCCAGGCACGAGCTGCTCTGTCCACTGAGCGTGGAGACTTGGTCGTCCCCCAGGCAGCTGCTGGCTGCCGGCGCTGCCTTCATGCTTGCAACGGATGGTGAGCGGGACAACAGCAGCATTTCATTTTGCTTCTGAGCGAGGGTCTCGCTGACTACGTGGGCAATCCAGTTCTGGATACTGGCAATGGAAACGGTGTCGCCAGGCCCCACTGGCAGGTTAGGCAGGGGTGAGGCCAGGCATGCCCCTGTGTTGCTTGCGGCCTGAGACAGGTGGGAGCGGTTGCTCTGGGTGCTGAGTACAGACGCCACGTCCCCATCAGCACTGACCGAGGGGGCTGCAGACCAGAATGCAGACAGGGGGATGCTCGTGCTGGCAGCCGAGCTGCCCGCCTCCCAGCCCGCCATGGACTGGCTCTCCTCCAGCGTCTGCCTGCTTCTCTGCAGCAGCTCCAGCCTCCGTTGCCTCTTCTTAGCCAAGGCCGAGTCCTCCCCCTTGCTGAGCTCCACCACCTCCTCCTTGTTCTCGCTGCCTATCTTCCTCTGGTGTTTCAGCTTCCAGGCCTGGTAGGCCGTCAGGCTGACGTCAGAGGGCTGCTTCTCCCCCGCCGCCTCCTCTGCTCCGGGCTCACTGCTGCTGTCGCCTGCTTCCAGGTCTTTCTTGTGAAACCCAAACTGGATTCTCTTGATCTTCCACCTTTCGAGGGCAGTGAGCTTGTCCTTGTTCCTGCTGCAGAAGTTGTAGAAGGAGCTGGCCTCGGAGCACACGCTCTCCTCGTCGTCCTCCCGCGCCCCGCTCCCTGCCTCCGAGCTCGCGTCCGCCTCCTGCCTCCTGCTCCTGGAGCGGTACCTGCGGGAGGCCTCCTTCTCGATCTCCAGCAGCCTCTCGTTCCACATGTCCCAGGTGCTCTCGGTGGACACAGAGTCGGAGCGGCGCCTCCCGCCGCGGCTCTGGGCGCTCACCGCCAGCTGCCGCTTCAGGACCCGAATGTCGTGGCTGCTCACGCTCTCGGCAGCGCTGCTCTCGCTCAGGGTGTGCCTCCGCCTTCTCCCCACGGACGAGCTGGTGTCGCTCTCCCCCTCCTCCTCCTCCTCCTCCTCCCTCCCCCACCGCCGGTGCCCTTCCGCGTGGTAGCGCTCATTGCGGCTCTGCCACTCCCGGATGATCCTGTCCACGTCCTCGTCCTCGAGCTCCTCCCCAGCCTGGCTGCAGGCGGCCGAGCGCCTGCCCTCCCCACCCTGGGGGACCCTGCCCGCGGGGAGGCCCTGTCCCTTCCTCCACTCCTCATACAGTTTCTCCTCCTCCTCTTCGTCAATGAGAGTGAGGGGCTTGGAGGCCCGGCTGGCCTTCCCCAAGGAGGAGCCACTCAGGTGGCTGGCGACGTCGTCCTCCTCCTCCACCGTCAGGGCGTGCACCGTGGCCCCGAGCGTGCTCCCCGCCTCCTCGCCCTCCTCAGCCTCGTCTGCTCCCCGCTCCTCCTCCTCCTCTCTCTCCTCCATCAGCTTCTCGTTGAGCTCCCGCAGCTGCTTCAGGAAGCCGTCGTTGGGGTAGATGGCGCGCTTCTTGCGCAGGGTCATCAAGGCCTCCAGGACAGCCATGCTGTGGAAGATCATCAGGTAGGCGGCCACCAGCACCGCCGACCGGCTGATGCCCATTTCGCTGCTGACCAGGACTTTCCCTGAGAAGAAAGCACGAGAGATAATGACGGGATTGCAGCGGCTTCCTTGTACTGTTTTTTTTTTTAAAGTGCTGTTTTGATGTGCTGAACTTAAGCTGTTTACTTTGCCTCTGGTGTGCATCCAGGCTCAAGTCACGGGACGGATGAGCACCACTGTCCCCACATTATGGAGCGACAGAGCAGTCCCCGCTGCCCCTGCATGTGAAACCCTGGAGTGCGCGTCTACCGTCTCCCCACCAACTAAGCATCGGAGAGACGGGAAATAAAAGAATTTCGGGGAGGGGAAGCAGAAACGGAGAGGGAGGCTAAGATGAATGAGTCACAGAGAAGTAGAATCTCCGTGCTGGGAAGCACCACGGTCACAGTCTAGACTGGAGAGTTCCCTTTACAACACCCCGATGCTGGGTCACCCACCATCCAGCCTCTGCCAGGTGCTTCCGGGGACACGGAGCTCAACAGCTCACACAGACACACACCTCACTCCATATTTTGACCACTCTAATATTTTTAAATTCTTCCATACATTAGGGAAAAGTATACTTTCTGTAACAGGCATCCGGTGCCCTTTGATGTTCAGAGTCAATAAGGAATATATCTGTATGAACCAGGACTTTTATACAAAAATCCCTAAGAAGATCACTTACATTCTTCCCTAATTTTTTTTCCTTTTCCTAGCTATTCTGTGTCTTTCAATCATTATTTGAGCATCTTTTCATGCTCCCTTACTATTCTAGCTACTCTTCTCCAGGTCAAAACTCGAATTTGTCAGTTTTTTGCTGAGGAGTTGGTGTTCACAAGGATGGAGCAAGATATTTCAGCTTTGAACCGACCCACATAGAGTAGAGTGGGCTCCTTACTACCCTTGTTCTGGGCACTGGGACTTTAATGATGCCATCTAAGCTTGTAATGTAGGTGAGATACGTCACATAGTGAACTCAAATTATCTTTTTTATCCACAGAAACCTGTAAAACTTTTTTTTAAAAACTGCAATTAAGTCATGTCTCTCATAGCATTTTTTAAGCATAAGGATAACTTTACAAATTCCTACTAATGATTTTTGATAGATGTAGTTTGTTTTTATAGCCTACAGAAGCCTTTGCAAATCTTGGCTCCGCCATTCGGTAGAGCAGTTATCTCCTGGCCTCCCTTTCTGCTTTGCATCCTTCCTGAATGTGACAAACACGCCTTCTATGCCTTCATTCTAATGACTGTTTAAAATGCAGACTGGGACCACTGGAGACCTTCCTCCTGGCTGTCATCAATCTACTTGCCAACAGCCTTTGGGGATGTTTGCTAAATGGGTCAAGAATCCTATCTAACCATATGGGATGGACGGTGACTCTTTTATTATTATATCTTTGCATCAGGTAAGGCCAAGTTTTTGTCACACAGGAGGTCAGAGACTGAGAAGATTCAGGGGAGCCGAGGCCCAGTAATGCTGAAAGGTGTTATTGGCAGGAGCCAGCAGCCACTAGAGGGAGGTAAGTGAGCAGAGTCAAAGCCTCCAAAGGAGCATCTACAAATGCGCTGGTCTTTTCCCTCCCACCTTCAGCTCAGGGTTCAGCAGTCTCTCAAGGACCTCCCAAGGACCTCCCCTTAACCATCTGACCAGGCCACAGTCTACCGTGGCTAGTCCCAAAGTCTCACTCTCTTCCTTTTGAGGCAGAATCACTATGCTGACTCACTTTAGGACACTTCAGGATATGACCAGCCAGTCTTCCTCATGGGGCATCAGGTACTACTCAGACTCAGTCTGGTAGACCCCAGGTTGGGGGGAGCCATGCTTTTCCCTGCTGTGTTCCCAGCACCCTGAAATTCCTCTGA
>RJWJ010039509.1:0-14430 GCA_004363605.1 Indri indri | reverse complement strand
TCCCTGACTTCCTCTTTCCAATATCCCACTGGCTAGGGATTTGCAATGACTGGAAGAAAACTCAGAAGCCACAGATCGAAGTTTGAAGATCTGCTTCACGGGCCCTAGACCACTCAGTTCTGAACTATCTGTAAAAGAGAAATAAACTATTCTACTGAAGCCACTGAATAGCTGTTACAGTAGCTTTGTCTGTATCCTAAATAACTCAGGGATACAAAATCTGTGACTATGAGGCTGAATGAATTTCATCAGTCTAGAGAAGTTTTCAATCTAGGATATTGTCGTTATTCACCTTATGTTCTGACAAACCAACCCCCAACAGAATCACAGACTCACAAGGGTGGAATCATAGACTCACAAGGGTGATTCCACAAGGGTGGAAGAAACTCAATGAAGTGGTATAATTCACAAATCAGAAATTGTTTGAAGAGAAGTTATTTTTCTGAGGCCACCTGTCTTCTGCTAAAATAATTGATCCTTTGTACTGAATAGGTCTGTAAAGCAAAAATGAAACTTTTTTAGGGTAAAAAAAAAATATTCAAGTAAGTGATTATGACATGTGCCGTTCTGTTCTAAGTTTGAGTTTTCAAGAAATTATTGACTTATAATGAAGCTTAGATTAAGCTACTTTCAACTGGATGTTGAAATCTGGATTATGGCCTGCCATTCTAAACAACCAGGCTCACTATTGATTTGCTTCATCAAAATACACAGATTAACATGTTTTTCATTGAATTATTCTTCTCCTTAAAATTAGAACTTTTATATTAAAGTATCCAGTTATATACCTACCAAACGCACAAGATTTAAGCACAACACTTAAAATGTAAGTATTTTTGAAAGGCAAAATTCTCAAAAATTTTTTGAGTAGTCTTACACATGAATGCTTAATGATTACGGATCATTGTTCATCTCTTCTTTTCTCTTTGCAATGTTAGTGAGAAGGATTTTTAATTACCCTCTTTTGATAACTGAAGTGTCAATGGCTCCTGATGCTTACAGTTTATATTCCATTTGGAGACTATATACCCCTTAGTTTTATAGGAGAGAAAATAGGCTCCAAATGTGAATCTCAGTTCTACCACTTATTTACTAAGTGTCTTTCTGGAAGTTAATTTACTAAGCCTTGTCATTTTTTTTCATGTTTCATTTTAAAAAAATTGATACATAATAGTTATGTATATTTATAGGTACATGTCATTTTTTATACATGCATACAAGGTGTAATGATCAAATCAGAGTAATTGGGATATCCCTCACCTCAGACATTAATCATTTCTTTGTGCTGGGAACATTCCAAATCTTCTCTTCAGCCTGGTAACCACCATTCTACTCACTACCTCCATGAGATCAGTTTTTTTAGCTGCCACATATGAGTAAGAACATGCAAGTTTGTCCTTCTGTGTCTGGATTATTTCACTTAAGATAGATAATGTCCTCCAGTTCCACCCATGTTGTTGCAAATGACAAAATTTTATTCTTGTTTTATGAATGAATAGTATTCCACTGTGTACACATACTGCATTTTCCTTTTCCATTCATCTGTTGATGAACACCTGGGCTGATTCTATATCTTGGTTATTGTGAACAATGCTGCAATAAACATAGATGTGCAGATATCTCTCTGAAACTTTGATTTCCTTTCTTTTGGATATATACCAAGTAGTGGGATTGTTGGATCATATGGTAGTTCTATTTTGAGTTTTTTGAGGTATCTGCATACTGTTTTCCATGGTGGCTGTACTAATTTATATTCCCACCAACAGTGTATGAGCATTCCCCTTTCTCCACATCCTTGCCATCATCTGTTCTTTTCTGTCTTTTTGATGATAGTCATTTTAACTAGAGTGAGATGATATCTCATTATGGTTTTGATTTGCATTTCTCTGATGATTATTGGTGCTGAGCATTTTTTCATATACCTGTTGGCTATTTGTATA
This sequence comes from Indri indri, assembly GCA_004363605.1. Lineage (NCBI taxonomy): Eukaryota > Metazoa > Chordata > Mammalia > Primates > Indriidae > Indri > Indri indri. The sequence goes on along the minus strand of RJWJ010039509.1, from coordinate 12,490 downwards.
TATTCTAGTCTCTTCAATAAATGGTGCTGGGAAAACTAGATATCCATATGTAGAAGAATAAAACTAGATGCCTATCTCTCACATCACTATATACAAAAATCAAATAAAAATGGATTAAAGACTTAAATGTAAGGCTTGAAATTATGAAACTAGTAGGAAAAAAAGACATTGGGGCAACACTTCAGGATATCGGTCTAGGCAAAGATTTTTTTGAGTAAGACATCACAAGCACAGGCAATGAAAGCAAGAATGGACAAATAGGATTATGTCCAGCTATAAAGCTTCTGCATATCAAAGGAAACAATCAACAGATTGAAGAGACAACCTACAGAATGGGAGAAAATATTTGCAAACTATCCATCTGACAAGGTATTAATAGCCAGAATACATAAGGCACTTAATTCAGTAACAAATAAACAAATAATCTGATTAAAAATTGAACTAAACCTCATTTTTTATCACTAAAATTAGGGAAGTTATAATATTTATCTACCAATGAGTCTCTGGATAGCCACATGTAGAAGACTGAATCAGGACCCACACCTTTCACCTCTCACAAAAATCAACGCATGCTGGGTAACAGACTTAAACCTGAGGAGTGAAACTATTAGAATTCTAGAGGAAAATGTTGGAAATACTCTTTTAGACATTGGCCTAGGCAAAGAATTTATGAATAAGACCCCAGAGGCAATTGTGGCAACAACCAAAATAAATAAATGGGACCTGATCAAATTAAAAAGCTTCTGCACAGCCAAATAAACTGTCACGAGAGCAAACAGACAACCTACAGAATGGGAGAAAATTTTCACATGCTACAAATCCAATAAAGGGCTGATAACTAGAATCTATTTAGAACTCAGGAAAATCAGCAAGAAAAAATCAAACAACCTTATCAAAAAGTGGGCAATGAACAGAAACTTTTCAAAAGAAGACAGAATAGTGGCCAAAAAACATATGAAAAAATGCTCAACATCTCTAATCATCAGGGAAATACAAATCAAAACCACAATGAGATATCACTTATCTCCAGTGAGACGGGCCTTTATCAAAAAGTCCCAAAACAATAAATGTTGGCGTGGATGCAGAGAGATAGGAACACTCATACACTGCTGGTGGGACTGCAAACCAGTGCAACCTCTGTGGAAAGCAATATGGAGATACCTTAAAGAGATACAAGTAGAAGTACCATTCGATCCAGCAATCCCATTATTGGGCAACTACCCAAAAGAACAAAAGACACTCTATAAAAAAGACACCTGCACCCAAATGTTTATAGCAGCACAATTCACAATTGCAAAGATGTGGAAACAACCCAGTGCCCATCAATACATGAGTGGATTAATAAAATGTGGCATATGTATACCATGGAGTACTATTCAGCTTTAAGAAACAATGGCGATATAGCACCTCTTGTATGCTCCTGGGTAGAACTGGAACCCATTCTACTAAGTGAAGTATCCCAAGAATGGAAAAACAAGCACCACATGTACTCACCATCAAATTGGTATTAACTGATCAACACATAAGTGCACATATAAGAACAACATTTATTGGATGTCGGGCAGGTGGGAATGGGGTGGAGGGGATGGGTATATGCATACATAATGAGTACAATGCGCACCATCTAGGGATGGACACGCTTGAAGCTCAGACTTGGGAGGGGAGGGAGGGCAAGGGCAACATACGTAACCTAAACATCTGTACTCCCGTAATATGCTGAAATAGAAAAAAAAAGAAAAGTCTATTTTCCACCATCCTGCTTAAGATTTCTCCATTTTTTAAAAAATGAGAAAATATAGAGAAAATTGTCTTTCTGTTCTTTTTCCAGAGTGCACATTTCTTTAAAAAATTTGGAGAAGTTGTCAACCCATGAGCTTGTGTTTGCAATGGTGTACTTTAATAGAAAAGAAAGGATCAAAGATGAAGAGAAATTAGTTCGTAACTGATGTTTCCTTTGAACGAAGAAAATTTAATTTACTTTTTGAGAAAGTACACAGATGGAGTCAAATGATTTGGGGAAAATTGTGTGTGAGTGTGTGCTTGGATATTTAATACCTGACATTTAACAATCAGCAAATATTAAAGTGGCAGCTGGCAGAATTCTCTCTGCATTCGTACCATCACACACATCTACAAAACTGCCTTGTAGTCTGTTGGACAGCTCCCAGCCCTTTTCTGTACAGCCAGCTGGGTTTTCTTGGAGAAAATCTTTCCTTGGTTTTTTCAGGCTATTTACCTCCTTATGTGGGTCTTCCAATTAGACAGTAAAAAAAATAAAATAAAATGAAATAATCTTTCATATATCATTGCCAAAAAATAGAATCCTTAGTAAAGCTTCTGTGTTCCGAATTTTGATAAAACATAAAATTGTGTAACTCAGCGTAGGAGATGATTTTTAATAGACAGGTTTGAAGAAATAGTATAAGCAACAGCATGAATATTTAAGTGCATGAATATTTTGTTGTGGTGGTTACTTTTTTTACACTAAAATGTTCTAAGAAGTTTCAAGAAACAGCCACATCAAATTTTTAGCCAGCAATGTTTCTCAGCTGTTAAGTTTTTCACCTATTTCCAACCTCATTTCAAGTATTTTTGTCAATAATATTTATTTCAATATTATTTACATTATCTTTCCAACCTATCCTTTGCTGGGCACCTTTTAAACCTCCCTACAAGTATGCTCTATTTTCCTTCTGTAGTTAATTAGACATTTATGGTATTATTTCCTCACTGGCTTTGCCGAAAATAGCTGATATTCGTTATCTGATCTTGGAAGAGATTCATTTCTTTTTTAATATTAGCATTGTCTGCAAGCACTGCAAAATCAGTCCTATTTTTCATTATTCTATTTAATGGAAATGTCTATTTCATAGAATACTAGTGACCATGGCAACATGCAGTTGCAAAAACAATGCCCAGGAGGTGGCAGCAATTTTCAGCGTTTCAGTACATTTCCACCCCTTAAAATACACTTTATGTATGCCCTTTGCAATATTTAACCAGCTCATCAATTTAGTGTTTCATTAATGTGCTGCTTACCACCTGCCACTTCCCATTTTTCCCTTCTCATTGCCACTGGAGGCAAAAAAACCCACTGAGAGTCCCCTTGCGGGGCACATGCCCCTCCCTCGGGTCATGAGTGGCTCCCAGTCCAAATGCTCACCGCGGGGGCTTGTCAGGGCTTTTGGTTATTAGCATTCACTCTTATATTTATTTCTACTCTCCAGCCGTGTGACAAATGATTTTGATTCTTACCCTTCTGAGTAGTCATCCTTCTTTCCACACAGGAGATTTAAGTAATTTTAAATTTTTTTCTCAGTTGTTGCTATTTTTCCTCAGAATAACTAATCATTTCTATTGTCATTGAATATATTTTAATTTTTTGTTTAAATAACTATTACTATTTTCTGAAACATAAATATACATATATATCACACTTAATGCTTTCTGATATGTCTGTGTGTGTATAGATGGATAGATGATAGATAAATATAGATAGGTAGATAGATTTATTTTTTCCTCTGGGACATACTAGTAGCCACTTTTCTAACATAGAAAAGATTTGGAGAGTTATTTAAACCTACCTAGTAACACCATGACAAAGGAAGTGTTTCTTTCTCCTTTTTCTATCTACCAGTAACTCAAGAGTTAGTATGTTAAATATTTGAGTCTTTAAAGAGAGAAGTAAATATCAGTTATTTGAGAGCATGACTTTATTGACCTGTTACAATTATTCCAAAACCAAATGTTTTAGTTTAGGCTGCTATAACAAATTACCATAGACTTGGCGACTCAAACAACAAGCATTTATTTCTCACAGTTCTGGAAGCCAGGAAATCCAAGATCAAGGTGCCTGCAGGCCCAGTGTCTAGGGAGAATCCCCTTCCTGGTTTGCAGATGGCAATCTTCTCATTGTATCCTCACACAGCAGAGGGGAGAGAGGGACAGACACAGGGAGGGAGAGAGAGACAGAGGGGAGAGAGACAGAGGGGGAGAGAGAGAGAGAGAGAGAGAGGGAGGGGGAGAGAGAGAGAGAGGGAGGGAGAACAAGCTCTTACTCTTCTATAAAGGGCACTAATCCCATTCACAAGTGCTCCACCCTCATGACCTAATTACCTCCCAAAGGCCCCATTTCCTAATATCATCACATTGGGGGTTGGAATTTCAACAATGGAATTCTGGGGTTACACAGTCAATTCATAACACCATGTTTTTCAAATATTTTCTGAGGTTGCAAAGGCCTCCTTTTTCCAAAGAAAAGAATAGCCATCTATCTTTCTACCTACTTATCACACACACACACACACACACACACACACACACACGTGCGCACGCGCGCACACACAGCACAGTAGGGCCCAGCTGCTCTGTTTGAAATGAAGGGACCCACAGACTTCCTGCTAGACTTCCACCCATCCTACCCAACCTCCAACTTGATCCCTGAGACACCACCAGGAGTCCCAGGACTCTGCAGAATGTAGTTTAAAAACTACTGTTTTAGAGTAATCCTTAAGAACTCAAGTAAATTTAAATTGCACAGATCAGACGAAAGTAGAGAAAAATACTAATAGAACAATTCAAATGCTTTCAAGAGACTGTCGTATCAAGATCAACTCTTTGCTTCTTACCAGGCAAGCACTGTGCTGGTCCTCACGTTGTTATAACCTCAGGGGCAGCATACTCTCAGTCCCACGTGTCATGTCATGTTTGTGACAAAGAGTGTGAGGGAGCTACTCAGTGTAAAGCAGAATTGTCACTTCCTCTGGCTCCATAGTTCTCAACCCTAGCTGTGCATCAGGTAACTGATGAGCTTTTAAAAACATACACATACACAGGCTACACCAACAAATGATTCAATCAGACTCCAGGGACTGGGTCTGACAGCCCTGTTTTTGGAACCCATCCTCAGGTGATATTTATGTGAAACCAGAGTGCAGAACTCCTAATTTCCTTTTTCTGATTTCAAAAGTATATATATATATCGTTGAGCTTTTGACTCTACAAAGTTGAGTTGTTTTCCCCTAACCACGCATTGGCACATGGACCCACAGCCTACCAGACATTATGCCACACCTAAAATGAATTAACTATTTGCTAAAGCCACCCACGCTATACTTCTTCAAGCTGTGAAGGGTTAGTTGCCTCAAAAAAATGCAGCTTTAGTGCTAGAACAGAGAAGAAGAAGTATTCTAGGTAATTAAAAATATTCTGTAATATGTTTGATTTAAGGGGCCAAATTGAATTATGAAACTCTAGAATTTAATTATGATTGTTTACTGTGTTTTCTAAAGTTCACTTTTAAGAAAATTACTAATGGTTTATTTTTAATAGGCCGTCCTTTGCTTGAAAGTCCTAAAATTATTAAAGAATATTAGAAATGGGAAAGACAGTAATCTGTTAGAGACTGAAAAAATTTCCTTTATTTGGATATTTGAAAGGACTCACCCCACTCCACAGAGCACACTCACGGAGAGTTTTTCTGCAAAGGCCGTGGATACAGTGCAGCAGGACACAGAGTGCAGGAAGCATTAGGTGTCTGGCTGGCATCCTATGAGCAAGTTCTCAGTTAGCCGCGCAAGGAGCTGACCACACTCAGGATTGAATCACCAAGATCTCTGCAAAAAATCTAGCTTCAGGAGAGCTCAAAGCAGGAGTTCCAGTGTTGGTTTTATGCTCCTATGGGCATATAAGCAGACCAGGTTATGCCAATTCTAAGCCACTGGTAAATAATCTGATCCTGAGTGTCACCAGGGGAGCTTAGGATTTTAAATAGCATGTCGCTTAAACAGCACTGCCCCTGTCTTAGCCAAGAGTCATAAATCAGACACCCAGGAGTCTCCTGAGATACAAGTAGAAATTTCTCAGTCCACCCATAAATCAACTCTATCCTCTACAGGCTCATAATTCATCACAAAAAAAGTAAAAATAAATCCCATTTTCATACATTTTCAGTAAAATAAGATTTGCAAATTCTCTGCTATACAAAATCTGAATACTATGTATTTCCCCATTCTATCCTAAATGTTTTTTTTAAACCAGCATCTTTGTCATTATTCTTCTACCATCAAATTTTAGACTTTCCATATCTGACTTATACAACGCTCCTTTATTTGTATTTTAAATGTAAATATAAATGAAGTTTTCTTTCTAAAACTCACTTGCTTAAAACCCTTCATTGGAATTCCATTGCCTTTGGGAAAAATCCAAGCTCATTACCATGAGATCCAAAGCTGGGCTTGACCTGGTCTTGCCCATCCAGCACCTTCCATCCCAGCCTCCCTGAACCACTCGTGGTTTCTCCAACATTGAGCCATTTTATTCTATGTGCCTTGGCTCACTTACCACAACTTAAAATTCTAAAAGTTTCTCGAACCTACCAGGATATTTAAAACCCTAAGCCTTTATACATGCTGCTTCCCCTCCGTGATAAAAACCATTTCCCCAGACAGAAGAAATTTTATCTTTGCCTAAGCAATTCTTGGTCACCTTTCAAGACTGCTCGGGCTGCGTTTCCTCTCTATGCCTTTCTGAATATGTTGTCCTCCCCAGTTCAGGTACAATTGTACATTCTTTCCTATCCCATTGTTTTAATTATATATTTGTAAATGTATTGCTTTAATGTCTCTTTACCTTGCCATATTGCAAGCTCTGTGAAGGCAAAATTCTTGTCTGTTTTATTGATAATGACAAGCAGCACACAGCACAATGCCAAGCCTGTAGAAGATTCATTCATTCATTCATTCATATACCAGAAGTTTTTGAGTGTCTAATTTGCACCAGACACTGTTCTAGGTACTCAAGATATAAAAGTGAACAAGAGAGACAAAATCTCTGCCTTTATGAACCTAACGTTCTAGTGGGAGATTAAAAATAAAAAGCATGTATGTGTGTGTGTGTGTGTATATGTATGTATTATATATTAGAGTGATAAATGATGCTTAATAAATATATCTTGAATGTATAGCTATTCTCTCCTGAGTATTCCTATGGTTAACCTGTAATTATTCCTAATTATATGATAAGCTTCTTGAAAATAGAATTATTGTTATTAATTCCCCTGAACCTAATATAGAGCTTGGTACGAAAACAATTCTTACCTAAGTATTTTTCAGCAAAGCCAATAAAGAATTGTTCTGACAGTAACTTTTTGTAAAAAGAATCAATTACCATTTTGGGAAATGTAAGTGACAGAGACCTAAAAGTAATAGATATTCTTGTCATGTCTTCAGTTAAAGCAACAATATCATCTTCCTTCTAAATAGCATTTGATAATTTACTGTGAACTTTTATATTTTCTACTTCGTTTGGTTGCATTCGATATGGATGATGCATTCGAGGGTGTTCATGTAGTCGTCCTCCTCTGTTCATTGTTCTTCCCTCGTGTACCCTACCAAGTCCTTGGGGGTTAAAATCTGGACTCTGTGTGTATGCTGGGTGATCTTGTCCCTCAGGCAGCAGAGATGAGACAGACCAGTGGTGGATTCCTGTCCTGTGTTGGGTCAAACGGATTCTCTGTCCCATGGAGTTAGAGTCCCACGGATCTATTAGTAGAGTCTGAGACACAGCATGTTGTTCTCCACATGCAACTGCAACTGTAATACTCAACTGGGAGCTGTGGAGTGAGAGAGGAGAATTGGGAAGTTTGAGATGGTTTAGGACATCTACATGGGAAAGAGCACAGAGAAATTAAAGAAAGAAATAGATCTAGAAGGCAGTGGAGAAAGGGTGGGATTTGGCAAGGGCTGGTGAAGGTGGGTTTGGAGGTATTAGGAGGAAGTGAGAGCTTGGTTTCACAGTGCTTCAGGCTGTGTTGAGTGCCTCTGTCACTGGGTTACTATTTGTGTAAATACAAGGATAACAGTTATTGTTTTTGCTTGTTTAATGCCTTCTTTAATCACTCTTTTCTCCCCATATAAAGGGATCTTTTATTTGTATTATTTTTTACTAAGCAGTCCCAGCAAATTGAATAGAATTTTGAGCTAGCTTTGTCAGTGTGAAATGCTATCAAATATGAACATGTTAAGGCAATTTCATTGTCATTCTGGGAATAATATAGGCCAGATCTCTCTGTCAAGGTTAATTGCAGTTAAAATGTGTGTTTATAATTTTCCTGGAAGTGATGCTTGTAAACTTAGGTAGCAAATCTAAAAATAGCATTGTAATTCCTACTTGTATTAATAATCGTGTATTATTTACATCATGCCTTTTTCTTAAAGCTATTAAAACACCATAACTCTAACAACTCTTTTGCAATCTAAATGTGCAAAATTACTGGAAAGGAGGAGTTATCATAAGAATGACCCAACGTAAGATGCAATAGTGACAGAGCTTCATATTTATCAAGTCACTGAGTCACATATATTGTACAATTTGTTCTTCATACTAACCTTCTGTCGCAGAAAATCTACTCCCATCTCATAGGCAGAAATGACTTATTGATCTTTTATTTATGGTACTCTTTTTAAATTCTTCTTGATTAAAACTCTGGAATTATAGAGAATCTTAGAAATTAATCTAGCCACTCATGTTATATGATAGATAAGAAAATTAAGCCCAGAGAATTTAAATGACATATTTAAGTCACAGAATTGCTTGTTTGTTTATTTTTTAATGCTCTTTTAATTCTTTTTTGGTCCAAAATATCAAGAGCGTTGAGGTTAAGAAGCCCTGCTCTAAGCCACCTCTTCCATATTCTGTCCAATTCATTTCACTTTGTGTTCTTCTATGGTACAGTTCCCCCAGGAAAACTCCCCTGTTGCCTTTAGGTCTCTGATATATGAAGCCTGCAGTCATGGCTGGCAGTTGGGCAGTGATTCAAGATGCAGTAGATGTAGAGTGACAGGCCATAGTACTTTTTTCTTAAAGAATATACTGTTTGTGAAAGGAAAAAAAAAAAAAACTCCAAAGTGGTCTTTGTCCATAAAATTTAAAACTAAAGTCTATTTGGGCATGTATGCCTAAATATTGTTAACAATGGTTTCTTTTGGAGAGTGGAAATGAAATAAGAGAGGGATACGAAAGACTACTTTTTACTTAATACTTTTCTGTACATGTTAATATTTAAAGACATAAATATTACATTTTTCTAGTAAAAAAATAAATATGTTATAAAACCTTTGTAAAAAGATGAGGTTTTCTAAATGGAACCTAGAAATGAACACTTGTAGCCTTTAGGTATATAGTTTTTCATAGAACAACATACTGCTTTACATCAAACTCAAGCCATGTGAAAATAATCCTGTCCATTCAGCAAATATGTATTGGGTACTTATCATCTGTTCATTCATTCACACAAGGATACAGTCATGAAGGCTATAATTCTGTCTTCCAGTTGCCCCATATCTTATGTAATTATTATGTGAACACAGAAGAGGGGCACCTAACTCAATCTGCAAATACCATAGAAGATTTCCTGAAAGAAGCACTCTGGTCTGAGTTTCGAGGAATGACCAGTAATTAACTAGGTGAGGTCAGTAGGGAAGAATGCTCAGAGAAAAAACAACCTGCAGACAAGGGTGTTGTGTTTGCTTGAAAAGAGTGGAGACCTACTACGCCTGTCCCTGGCTCATTCCATCCTCCTCCCCTTGTTTTAAAAGTAGGAGAGACAAATATATTGCCTATTCAATAAGCCAATAAAGAGAGAAAGGGTAAAAATACAAAAAAGAAGGAAGGAAATACATTACGGGGAGATGTCTCTTGAGAGGTGAGAGAGGCTCAGGGGAGGGCAGGCATCAGAAGTTGAACTGGCCTTGGTAGGAGGACAGTGGCCATTCCACGGAGATCAGAAAGCAGACCAGGAAGAACTTGGGTGAAAGTATATTTAACAGAATGGTTTGGGGTCAGGAAATAGACATGCCTATCTGATGCTATTTTTCTATTGTTTCCTGACAACATAGAACTTATTGAGTAAACGAGGTGCTTAAAAGCTTACATAAAAATATGTAAGATAATGTTCCTGTCTTCATGCAATCTAATAGAGGAGAGAAGATATATCTCCCAATAATTATTACAAAGGAGAATGAGCAGTAAGTATAATAAGAGAATTAAAAATAATGTGTTAGCGAGTAATGAGAAGGGGATATTATTTCAGGCAAGGATGTTACTGCTTATTGGTTTATAACTGCCAGATAATAAAGGTAATTGCACATTGGTTAAAATTAGCTTATGAGCTAAAAATCAGACAAGTGGATAAATGAGTCAATCCAAATTAATTACTATAGTGAAAATTAAAGATGGGTCACCAGCATTATCTCTAAACAAAGGGTGCTATTGCTTCTCAATTATTTATAATAATGGGCTAGATTGTCTGCTCTAAGTAATCTCTCTCTCTCATCTCTCCTCACATCACTCCCTGCTTCTTTCTCTCCTCCTTTTCCTCCTTCTCCTCTCTCCCACCCTCTCATCTCTGGTAATCTATTAAAGCCTTTTGAGATTCCCAGAGTTGACTTTACTCTGGTGACAAGTACCAGAAGGATCACTAGAAGAAGGTTAACAGGAAAGTTTGGGAAAACTGAAAAGAAAAAAAAAAAAGAAGGGATAAGAAATAGCATTGAGCACGGGAGAGAGAAAGGTGTTAAGATTGAGTTAAGAACGATGAAGATACAGAATAAACCAAATCCTGGCTCTCCCAGGAAACTAGGGAGACGTGTAAGATTATTATGACACATGAGAACCAGGAAGTAATCTTTTTATTAATTAAAAAAGAACACACGTTATAATACTCTATTTGTTTTTTCTTCTCCAGATGATAAGGGAAAAATCGGAAGAAGCTCAGAGAAGAATTAGCCAATAAACATTAAGTGCCAAAAGTGTCCTAGGTACTATGACCTACAGCCGGGATCTGTTATAAGCCATGCACAACCGAAAGAATAAAACCAAGGGTAATCTCCATTGAGACACAGTTCCAGCTTAGGAGCTGTGCTCTAGCCCAGTGCTTCTAAGCAGGGGTAATTTTTCCCCCAGGAGATACTTGGCAATGTCCGGAGTCATTTCTGATCTTCACAGCTGGGGGAAGGACGTGCTACTGGCCTCTAGTGGGTATGAGCCGGAGATGCAGCTGAACATCGACAACGCACAGGACAGCCCCCGCAACAAAGAATTAGCCCCAAATGACAACAGCGCCAAGGTTGAGAAACTCTGACTAGCTGTTCCCTGTGCCTAGAAAGCTCTTCCTGCAGTGACTCATTTCCTTTAAGTCTATTCAAATATCATCTTCTCAATGAGGCCTGGCCTGTCTGCCTTCTGATTAAAATTATCACCCCTCCCTGTACTTCCTCAGCCCTTTCTCTGATTTAGTTTTATTATAATACATCTCAGCTTTTGCTCTACTGTGCCATTTATTTCTTATTTTATTATCAGTATTGTTGCGCTAACATATAAATTCTATAAGGAGGGGAAGTTTTTGTTGGACTGCTCTGTTCATTATTGCAGGTATTCCCAGTTCTCAATAAATGTTTGATATTTGTGGGAAGAAGAGAACAGGCTCTGGGTTAAGAATACACTTTGGAGGTGACACATGGAGTTATCTAAAATATCGGCAGAATTCAGTGTAGATGTTGGGAGAAGAGTTTTTACAGAGCATGTACTACCTTTGGACAAGGGACACTGATTAGTAGTTGAGGCAGGCAGAACTATAAAAAGCCCCAAGAAGGCTTTAACTTTTCGAGTGTGAGGCAGGGTTATATTTCAAAGTATTGATCTGGTTGTACATGATGTTTCTGACCCCATTTACTCTGTCTCTCTGGTACCCAGAGGACCTTTTTCCCTCTCTCCCACTTTTACTAGTGTACTGACAAAGATTCAGAGAAATGGCTGAACAAGATTCAAGCCAAAGATTCTTTTCTGGGAGACATTTTTGTAGGATCATTAAAAAAAGAAAAAAAAAAAACTTTCCAAGATATTAGATAAGATCAGCTTAAAGGGAAGGAGAAGAAAACAGAAGGTAAAGTGAAAATGAACAGAAGGAGGAGGAATTTGAAGGGAGGAAGGCGAGAAGATGCAGTCACCCTAGAGCAGAGAAGGGCCTTAGAAGATAAAGAAGATAAAGAACCATTGCACCCACACCCCCAACCCAAGTGGGCGGTCACTTGGAAACAACTGCTGATCAATGGTCCCAGTCACTTTCAAGCCCCCTTGAGCAGAAGGTAGGGAACCTGCAGAACAGAGAATCACCAGGACAGCTTACATTTCCCCTCAACATGACTGAACTTTAATAGACAGACTTCTTCCTGACTCTTGGCCCTGATCTTTCTTTTCTTAGAGCATTTACTTTAGAAAACTTGTATTTGTAAATTATTTCTCTGTCCCTTTGAGATGTCAATCTTTTCAAAAGCCTCTTGCCACCTGTACAGTGCAGGAATGTCTTTCTCAAGGACCTGGGAACCATCCCTTTGAAATGGACTGATCCCAGAAAATAGTTCGCCTCCCCTCTTCCCCTCAGCGCTACCCGGCCATCTCTGTGGGAGGCTGGGAGCCTAACTTCAGCGGACAC
>RJWJ010039508.1:0-14430 GCA_004363605.1 Indri indri | reverse complement strand
CAGCCTCCCGAGTAGCTGGGACTACAGACATGCGCCACCATGCCCGGCTAATTTTTTCTATATATATTTTTAGCTGTCCAATTAATTTCTTTCTATTTTTGGTAGAGACGGGGTCTCGCTCTTACTCAGGCTGGTCTCGAACTCCTGAGCTCAGAACTATCCACCCGCCTCGGCCTCCCAGAGTGCTAGGATTACAGGCGTGAGCCACTGCGCCCGGCCGAAAAACACTTTTTATTGAATATTTAATTAATAGCTGAAAGTTCATGAATTCAGTTTGATAGGCACCGCATAAACTCAGTTGCCGTTCTTCTGACTTTTCACTTCCTGCATGAAGGTGCTTGTTTTTATGATGGTAAAACTCCAGGGAAGAAGAGTTCATTTTAGCTGACCATTCCTCTTCTCTTCCTTATGTATACAATCTTATTCTTCCTTGGTCTTCTGGTCTGGATAGAAAGTCTGCTTCACTCCCCATCTCTTGACTTCTCAGAAGAACTGGAAGGGAAGATAGCCTTAGGGAATTCAAATATAGTCCCAAAAGGTGGTGGCTGTGTAGATTGATAGTGGTCAGGAATCACTGCAAATGTCTGGGCTTCACCATGTAGCGCTGTAACAAAACAGATACTCTTTTTGCCAAGAGCAGTAACTTCTTAAATAAGGTAGATTTATACTGTTCATAAGATTATTTTGGGAGATGAAAATGTGGAACTTCCTTAGCTTGTTATCTTTAGTGACCTTAATGCAAAGAGCTAAAACTAGAAGAACATCTCTTTTAATGTTAAACTTTATTTGTTACATCCATTTCTTAGTTCTTGAAGCTGTTGTTATAGGAAAAAGGGACCTGACATTGTTAATATGCAGAAAATGGCTAGCTATAGGCCAGAAAATTTACATTTTCTCTCTTCTTTTAAGAATGGCCCATCCTTACTTCTGCCCCTCCTCCATTCTCTCCCAAAACCTATTGGCAAATGGGATCATAAGTATTACCTGCTCTCTTACTTTGCGTTTTTCACAGTTTATTTTAGAGCTATTTATATCAGTATAAAGCTCTAGTTCATTCTTTTTAACATTAGAATTGTGTTATATTTTATGAAAGTATCATAACTTATTCAGCTAGTCCCCTATTGATGGACATTTAATTGTTTAAAGTTTTTGCTGTTACAAACCATGCTAAAATAAACATTTGTATGTGTGTGTGCGTGTGTGTGTGTGTGTGTGTGTCTGTGTGTGTGTGTGTTCCTCAAGATAAACCTGTAAAGTAAATTCCTTTCATTGGAATTGCTAGGTCAGTAGCAGTACAGTTACAGTATTGATGTTACCAGATTGCTCTCCAAAAAGATTATGAGTTTATAGTCCTGCCAACAACATATGAGCATGCTTGTTGACTTCCCTTGTACTCGCCGGTCTCTCTTACTACTGGACTTGGAAGTGTTGCTAATTTGATGGATGAAGAATCATATCTCATTGTTTTGATTTATATTTCTTTGAGGATGGATGTTTTACATAGATATTTTACAGTCTAAATAGCCATGTTAGTTGCTCATTTCTACATTCTTTTTGTTCTAGAAAGATATAATCCTTCTAAAACTTCAAATGGACATCAATCTAAATCGTAAGTTTATTGCATAATAAATTTAATTTTTTTTTGCTAAAAGTTATCTGTAATATCTGGATATTTTGAACAATACTTAAGATAATACTTAATAATAATAACACTTAATAATACTTAATCCTTTAAGGGAGGAGTAAGTAAAATTTTATGTAAAGGACCAGATAGTGAAATATTTTAGACTTTCAGAGCCACATGGTCTGTCTGTGTCCTGACTATTCAGCTCTGCCATTGTAGTATGGAAGCAGCCATAGACCATAAGTGTGGCTGTGTTCTAATAAAACTTTCTTTATGAAACAAGAAGTGGGCTAGATTTGGCTTGTGGTCCGTAGTTTGCCTATCCATGATCTGAGATCTCGGTTTTTTCCTATCTCAGAGGGGTGTGTGTCTGTGTATGTATGTGTGTGTTCGTGAGTTCATTCATAATTTGTATTTAATAAAGACATAAAAAAAGACAGGATTCCCTTGGATAACATGGGTTCGAAGAAAAGATAAAAATAAATTTTTTAAAGGCAGGATTCTTAGTATACCCTTCATTTAACCATTAGGTATATGTATTAAAGCAACATAGTTTGTACTGTCCTTAGGTTTTCTTATTTTTATTTTGTAGGCAGAACCAGAAATATATGTCAATGTAATAGGGTAGTGTATTACATGATAATAAATTCCACCTTAAAGAATGACCTCCTGAATTCCTAAGACCACAAATTAACTCAGTGATTAAAACAAAATTCTAAAGAAACTGGCCACAGTACCAGCTCTCTATACCATAGCCATTGTGGTAACCTCAGCCTGGTAGCCACTTCAGCTGAACACAGGAAGAACTAAGTGAGATTGAAAATACATGAATACAAGAAGTCTCCCCTCAGTGCTAAATAATTCAAATTATAGTCCTGTTTATCATATTTATTTATATGCAAAGAACTGATGTATTCCTACCGCATGCGTGCATATCACGTTGGTTGCTGAGGGAACAAAAGCATGCAGGGCCGTGAGCAGTCTGGTAAAAGCCTTGACATACTCACGTGTGTAAACAGGTTCACTGAACTGCCATTATTAAATCATAAGGGCTGAGAGAGTTCACAGTAAGTACATTTCCTTAGAGGAAATCAGTCATAGAGATGCACCAAGCCCTCGTCCAAAAGAAAACTTTTTCCTCATCCCACATAATAGGGCCAGTCTTAAAATATTTTCATAATTCCATAGTCGTGTGGTTACTTTATTTCGAGGTGATCTTTTGTGTAATGCTTTGAATTTAGGATCAGATTTAGAAATGTAAGTTAGATTTTGAGGCAAAAGTAAAAGTAGTTGTTGGAGTGAAAGAAGATTTCCTTCCCACTGATTGGAGACTGTCATGAAATTTTAAGAAGAAAGGTAACGGAACTGTTACTGGTAATGAGAAATTAAACATTTTTCTAGTTGCTGTTCTCCCTAAACTTCGTATTAATTTTACCTCTCTTGTAAAAAGACAATGCTTTATGGGGCCAGGCACGGTGGCTCACGCCTGTAATCCTAGCACTCTGGGAGGCCGAGGCGGATCGTCCTGAGCTCAGGAGTTCGAGACCAGCCTGAGCAAGAGCGAGACCCCGTCTCTACCAAAAATAGAAAGAAATTAATTGGGCAGCTAAAAATATATAGAGAAAAAATTAGCCGGGCATGGTGGCGCATGCCTGTAGTCCCAGCTACTCGGGAGGCTGAGACAGTAGGATTGCTTGAGCCCAGGAGTTTGAGGTTGCTGTGAGCTAGGCTGACTCCATGGCACTCGCCCCAGGCAAGAGAGTGAGACTCTGTCTCAAAAAAAAAAAAAAAAAAAAAAAAGACAATGCTTTATGGGTTGTTAAGTAGATTTCAAGTTCAATGGTTTTGATTTTATGGCCTTAAGGAAAATTGAAATCTTTAATTTTACTTTTAAAAACAAATTCCAGAAACTATGAGCTTATAGTACTTGTCTGTGTTTTTTAATTGATTTGAATTTTTATCAAAGAAGATTTGGAACCTGGAGTTTTAAAAATACATACATGGTCATTTCTGCTATATATCCAAGGCTCTTACCCAAATTGTTACTTCTACAGAGCACACTTATCTTTCATAGCAAGGCATTTATGAACCAGAACTTTGGCTTAGGAAATTGTGTTCTGGTTTTCACAGTTAGCCAGTTGTCAACGTTTGTACAAAACTCTCTTTATGGAACATTGGGAACAAAAAAAGAGAATTGCTTGATGCTTTCATTTTATCTTTCTTTTTTGAATTTAATGTCACTCTAGTGGACTATTGGGTATGACTGTTAATTGTTTTGCTGATAATGAATATGTGTGCATGCAATTAGAGAAAAGTTAGAGATATAGAGAAAGTGCCTTTCGTTTATTTAGAAAAGGTGAATATTTTACTTGGGGAAAAGTTAGAGCTTATAAAATGGCTTCCTTTCTCAATTTTCGCTCTTATTATGAACCAAACCAGACAGAGTAAGACTTAATGGTTTTTTTGTTTTTCAATTAAATCTTTGGCTACCAAAGTGATTATTTCTAGAATTATTGGTAGGTAATTAATAATTTGGCATACCATGAAAAAAATGTTCCAAAAATAATAATCCTTTCTGCCTTTTCCCTCTAGTATGTTAAAAGATGACTTAAAACTAAGCAGCAGTGAAGACAGTGATGGGGAACAGGTGTGTCTACTACTATATGATTTTGACGGTTTCATAGTATTTGTTTTCATTGTATTTTATAAAAATTATAATTGAATAATACATTCATAATCCAGATATTTAAAATAAGTTTCTTCCTATAAACTTTCTGACACTGGAATGTTGTAGTTTTCTCCTGTCTTTAAATCTCCATTTTTTCTTATTAAAAAAATTGGCTTTTCCTTAACATTCATCATGGAAACTCATGAACATACTCATGAAGATGGAGATTATTGATAAAAAGAACTATTAACAAAGATTTTGACCTTTTCCTAGCAATTCAGGTATTCTTTAGGTAAAAATAGTGTAAGTGTTAAGTAATCATTGATGCGTAGATTAGAGAAGCCAGTTTTTCTATTAAGAGTTCAAATATTGTTCAGATTAAACAAATAGAGTACTATTCATTCACAGATTTCCTTCTTCTGCTTTAATTTTAGGATTGTGATAAGACAATGCCAAGGAGTACACCAGGAAGGTAGGGACCCTTTTATTTTTTGTTTTATTTAGGGGGTGGGGTCAGCCTGATAACATTATAGGGACATAATAAGTGGCCTTATAAAGTAAATACAGGCTCATGCCTGTAATCCTAGCACTCTGGGAGGCCACGGTAGGAGGATTGCTTGAGGTCAGGAGTTCAAGACCAGCCTGAGCAAGAGTGAGATACTGTCTCTATAAAAAAATAGAAAAATTAGTTGGGCACGGTGGCACACACCTGTAGTCCCAGCTACTCGGGAGGCTAAGGCAGGAGGATCACTTGAGCCCAGGAGTCTGAGGTTGCGGTGAGCTGTGGTAACACCACGGCACTCTAGCCGGGGCACCAGAGTGAGACTCTGTCTCAAAAAATAAAAATAAAGTAAATATTATCAATTATGGTGGTGGTTGTACAACTCCATAGATTGACTGAAAATCATTGAATTATACATTTAAAATGGGTGTATTTTATGGTGTGTAAAGTATACCTCAAGCTGTTGTTAAAAGGTGAGTATTGATAGCTGAGTAGCACATCAGAAACTTTTTAAAGGAAGTATTTACAATGAAGTCTGTATTCATAGAATTGTGTCAGCTTAACAAACAGTAAACATTTTAAATAAAGTTGGATACCAGATTTTGATGTTTTCCAGTTGTCAGTTAAAAAAAAAAAAAAAAACTTTGGTCATTTATATGTTTTATCTCTTTTAGTAACTCTGAACCTTCACACCATAATAGCGAAGGAGCAGATAACTCCAGGGACGATTCTAGCAGCCACAGTGGATCTGAAAGCAGCTCTGGATCCGACTCGGAGAGCGAAAGCAGTTCCAGTGACAGCGAGGCGAACGAGCCGTCCCAGAGCGCGTCTCCCGAGGTGAGAGGGACGGAGGGCTGCCTTCCGCAGGTCCTCTCGTGGCCCTTGGCAGAGTCCAGTTAAGACCTGATTCAAGTATAAAAGGTGAAAGTTACGTATTCTGACAAAAAGAAATTACTGTATCTTGGAGGAAACCTAGGTAATTTAGTTTCCTCGTTATTTGAACAAATTTGTCTAGATTAGGAATTGCTTGGGGTCATGATGCAGGTCACTAAAATATTGTATTTCTTTAGTTTGGTCTTTATTTTTGTGTCTCAACATGGTAGTTGATATTATGTAGTATTGTTGATAAAAAGTCTTGTATAACTTTATAGTAGCTTGATTAAATACAGGTACAAATGTCTCTTGGTACCTACATCATTTGTGTACTTTCTGGAATTAAATGTACTGTACAGTCATTTGTAATAATGCCTTAAAGTTGGATTCCTAACAGGAATATTTGCTACTTAAAGGCCGTATGTAACATTAAGCTCATCTTCTCATTCAAGTGGTTAGAGCCAGTAGTCAATACTCAGCCCTTTGCTTTGGTTCAGACAGAACCATGAAAAGTAAATGCTTTTGGTGCATTGGGCATTGTATTTTTTCTTTTGCCTTGCGATTGTAAAGGAAGGAGACAGCTTTGATACAGAAAAAAGCAGACTTATTTCTCTGTTTTTCAGCCCGAACCACCACCAACAAACAAATGGCAACTTGATAATTGGTTGAATAAAGTGAACCCACATAAAGTGTCACCAGCTTCTTCAGTGGACAGTAACATCCCATCATCTCAAGGCTACAAGAAGGAAGGCCGAGAGCAGGGTACTGGGAATAGCTACACTGATCCAGGTGGACCTAAAGAAACGAGTTCTACTACTCCCGGACGAGACTCCAAAACCATCCAAAAGGGATCAGAAAGTGGCCGCGGGAGGCAGAAATCTCCTGCACAGAGTGACAGCACAACACAGAGGAGAACTGTCGGCAAAAAACAACCCAAAAAGGCTGAGAAGGCAGCTGCCGATGAGCCTCGTGGAGGCCTGAAGATAGAAAGTGAAACCCCCGTAGACATAGCGGCCAGCATGCCCTCCGGCAGACACAAAGCAGCCACCAAAGGCTCCAGGAAACCCAGCATAAAGAAGGAGTCTAAGTCTTCCCCTCGACCTACAGCAGAGAAGAAGAAATACAAGTCCACGAGTAAATCGTCCCAGAAATCAAGGGAAATCATAGAAACAGATACCTCATCCTCAGATTCGGATGAAAGCGAGAGCCTTCCTCCTTCCTCACAAACTCCTAAGTACCCTGAGAGCAATAGGACTCCTGTTAAACCCTCCTCAGTGGAGGAAGAAGATAGCTTTTTCCGGCAACGAATGTTCTCTCCTATGGAAGAGAAGGAACTTCTTTCCCCCCTCAGTGAGCCTGATGATAGATACCCACTTATTGTGAAGATTGACCTAAATCTCTTGACTAGAATACCAGGAAAGCCTTACAAAGAAGCAGAGCCACCCAAGGGGGAAAAGAAAAATTTGCCAGAAAAGCACACAAGAGAAGCTCAGAAACAAGGCTCAGACAAAGTTTCCAACAAAGGCAAGAGGAAGCATAAGGTGTGTAAAGGGTTTTTGTTATTATTGTTTTGAAACACCAGAATCTGAAATGCTCTGGAAATCTAAGCAAGCTGTAAAACAACAAAATGGGTCGTGCACTGTGAGGGAAAGTAGTGGGTAAACCCAAGGCTGCACAGGACCACTGTGCCTCTGTCTGTCCCTTTAGTAAAGCAGGAGAGTTTCTAATGACATGAGAAATGAGCCAGTGCTTCCATTCGGAGCGTGTGCTGGCCGCTCTGGAGGTGAGAGTGGAGCAGAGGCTGCAAACTGACCTTTGCAACATTCTCAACATTTTGGTTGCAGGTGCTTTTAGTTTGGATATGAACTCCCGGGGTTGTCCCGCCATGCTCTTCTGTCTTACACCCAGACCAAGTCATACTTTCAATGTTAACTGATTTCTGGCTAAAAAAATGAACTCACCTATTTCGACACATCCTTAAGAATTTCACCAATCTGATGTATCCTTTATGCCCCAGGCTCTTTCCCTTAACAAAGCTCAGAACTAAAAGCATTGCTGGCACATAGCCAGCTCTCATCCACTAGATACTTCCAAGGTAATTCAGGTTTGGAGACAAAACTTTGTATACATTTAAGGTCAGCGTTTTTTAGATCCAGGAAACAAGAAAACTTAAGGATGTCTGTGATCAGAGAGGATAATGGTCATATAATAAAAAGAGCTAAATAACTTACATATATAGATGGAGACTCTTTGGGGAAAACAGCTTGATCTTTTCAGTTCTAGTGAGTAATTTTTAGAGGAAAGTAGATTTTTAAATAATCTGTATTGAAGAATACTGTAATTCTCCTAATACTCATGTGTGAGTGTGATTGTAAAAGATTGAAAGTTAAGCTTGAACTGGTGAACAAATAGGCACCAGAATGACCGTACCAGGTAAATGCAGAACACAAACCCCGATTTCAGTTGACCTGAGAATCACACATAGGATAGGGAGAGTAGAGCATTTTCTTAAAATTAAGCGAGCCAGAGATACTTTCCACTCTCCTTTTCTTAAAACCACAGTACTACGTGCAGATGATGTATATTCAGACCAGTTAGAACAATACCTTTTTTTTTTTAGATCTTCAAAAATTGAAATGGTCCACAGTATTTGAATTTCTAGAAAACTGAAGCTTACTGCTTTCCATACTATATCGCTAATAAGTTTCCATTATTGTAGTATAAGGATGCTTTACCTGACTGTAGTAAGCTGTTCAGGGCTGCCGGTACCTGTAGCCCACAGCCTCAGATTGCCAGACTCAATTATGGGATTTAAGTCAGAGAATTACATGGATTAAGAGTTTGTACATGACAGACCCTGCTCTTTAGGAGACGGGAATGTTTCTTACGGAATAAAAAAATGGTGCTTTTTTTGTTTAAAAAGGATTAAATTTTAAAAATAAGATATTTATGAGATCCTTCGGTAGCTCAGTTGGTGTAGAGCAGAGGCCTGTAGGGGCATTTGAGTAATGATAAGATACTTAAACATTTAAAATATTATAGAAAGTGAAAGTCCTTTTTATTCTTTTGTTTAAAATTTTCACTGCATAATAATAATAACAACAAAATCCCCTTCATCCAAAAGAAGTACCCCATATCTCATTGGCGTATGTTCCTCCAGAATTTTTAACATCAATACCTATAAGTTAAGTTTTGATTTTATAAAATGTATAACACTAGGAAACTTCATTATGATTTTTAAGTTTCATGCATTTGGTAAAAAAGTGTCAGGGGCAGTACCTGGAGATAAAGCAGGTGGTACCGAGAGTCAACCTGGTCAAGGGTAATGAAGGATGTACATTCCTTTTTCTCATGTTTTAATTTGTCTATCTTTAATCATTTGTGCAGGGAAACAGACTCTTTTGTTATGACAGATCATTTGCATTCTTGGGCCCTGATACTTGAAGCAAAAGGAAAACTTATATTCACCTGGGAAAGTAGCATTGGCAATCGATGGGCCTACCACTTATGTTTCAGTCAAAGAGGTTTCCAAAAGTCATTAGGTTTGGCTATCATCAAAAGGATAGACTGTAACAAGTTTTGGCAAAAGATGTAGAAGAATTAGAACTTTCGTACAGTGCTAGTAGGAATGTAAAGTGATACAGCCACTTTGGAACAGAATTTGGTGGTTCCTAAAAAAGTTAAACAGACCTTACGACCCAGCCATTGTACTCATAGGTATATACTCAAGAGAAATGAAAATGTATGTTCACACAAAAACTTTTACTTTATTCAAATGTTCATAGCTGCAATTTTCATAATAGCCAAAAAGTGAAGACAACCCAAATGGCCATCAAATGATGAATGGATAAATTAAATATAGAATAAGTAAAATGCAGTATGTTCATACATGGGAATACTGTTCAACCATAAATGGGAATGAAGTACTGATCATGCTGCAACATGGGTGAACCTTTAAAATACTACACTAAATGAAAGGAGCTAGTCACAAAGTGCCACATGTATTTTGTGATGCCATTTATACGGAATATCTGGAATAGACAAATTTATAAAGACAAAATGTTATTGCTAGGGACTGGAAGGAAGAGGGAATGGGGAGTGACTGCCAGTGGGTATGGGGTGTCTTTGGGGATGGTAAAAATATTTTAAAATTAATTGTGATAGTTGTGCAACTCTCTGAATATACTAAATGCCATGGAATCGTGTGCTTTTAAAGAGTGAATTTTGGTGTGTGAATTATATCTTAATTTTAATTTCATAGATACAGCCGCCCCCCCACACACACACCCAGATCATTACATTGAAAAGATGCTGTTTTAAAGACTGTAGGAAATCTGTTTCAGTGTTTTGGTTCTGTACATCTGAAATAGAAAACCTCTTCTCAGCCATAAGACCTAGTTTTTTTTAACATTGTTTAAATGAATTCTTCCACCTTTATTTCATCTTCTTTCTGAAGTTTTATCAGGGATAAACTGTTTGTGGGTGACTAGAGCTGGAAGTTGAAGTTAGACGAATAAAAGTCAGACCTAGTCGCTACTGTTTTCTGTTTTTCATCCAGAACGAAGATGACAGCCGAGCCAGTGAGAGCAAGAAACCCAAAACGGAGGACAAGAGTTCAGTAGGCCATAAGCCATCCAGCAACAGAGAGTACGTCCCCAAAACGTGTTGTGGCAGTGCTATTAATGTATGGGTATCATTTGGTATTGGGTACTTTCTGATGTGTTATCAGAATGTTCCTTTTAGTAAGTATGTGTCATATATATGCACACACATGCATATACCAAAGAGTGGAAGCTTTTGCTTTTAGCTAGGAGGGATGGAAAACATTTGAGATTTAGTTACTTCTTCCTTTCTTCTTTTTTTGGTGGGGTTGGGGTGAGTATGGGGTGAGAATTAAAGTAAAGCTTACTGCTTTCTGATTAGACGACAAGCTTATCTGTAATTTCCAAGAGACTAGTTACTAACTTACCAGCATTAATCTCTTCTTTCACCATTCATCTATGTGTTCATCCATTCAACCAGTATTTATTGAGCACCTGCTGTGTGATAGGCCATGTTTTTGGCACTGGATATTTAACCATGGGATAAAAACCAGACAAAATGCCCATCCTTATGGGATTTACAGTTTTATTTTACTTTGCAGAAATCTTGTGTCCTAGCAGTGAATGGATAAAAACAAATTTTTGTCTTGAAAGCAGACAAAGAGAAATGGAAAAATCCATCACCCTGTATTGCTGTATGGAGAAATGAGGGCATTTGTTTGGTTTGGCAGGTCATCTAAGCAGAGCGCTACAAAAGAAAAGGATTTGTTACCTTCTCCCGCTGGGCCTGTTCCTTCAAAAGATCCAAAAACAGAGCATGGCTCTCGGAAGAGGACTATTAGTCAGTCTTCTTCCTTAAAGTCAAGCGGTAACAGCAACAAGGAGAATAGTGGCAGCAGCAAGAACAGTTCCTCTACATCCAAGCAGAAGAAGACTGAAGGGAAGACTTCCGGTAGTTCCAAGGAGGTTAAGGTAAGGTTTTGGGGCCTAAGGCTTTTGAAAATCACACGTTGCCGTGTATTTCTCCAAGATGACACTGTGCTTTGAAATTTTTGTGACATCTCATTAAATTTATAGGTCTGTGCATTTTACTCTCTGGATGTCATAATCCTGATAATAAATTTATACAGTGACGTGAGATGATGCAAGCAGCAAGTCAGCTGGCACAGGCATACTGAGATACAAACTGAAGGCGTGGTGGGACATGTTTACAGTCTCTGCTACTGGGGGAAGGCCGAGGCGGGAGGGTTGCTTGAGCCCAGGAGTTTGAGGTTGCTGTGATGAGCTAGGCTGACGCCATGGCACTCTAGCCCTGGGAACAGAGCGAAACTCTGTCTAAAAAAAAAGAAAAAAAACTCAGTTAAAATATCTGGTTAAGAGCCAGGTGTGGTGGCTCACGCCTGTAATCCTAGCACTCTGGGAGGCTGAGGCAGGAGGATTGCTCTATCTCAGGAGTTCGAGACCAGCCTGAGCAAGAGCGAGACCCCGTCTCTGCTAAAAATAGAACGAAATTAATCGGACAACTAAAAATATATAGAAAAAATTAGACGAGCATGGTGGTGCATGCCTGTAGTCCCAGCTACTCAAGAGGCTGAGGCAGAAGGATTGCTTGAGCCCAGGAGTTTGAGGTTGCTGTGAGCTAGGCTGACGCCACGACACTCTAGCCCTGGCAACAGAGTGAGACCCTGTCTCAGGAAAAAAAAAAAAAATCTGTTTAAAATATCTGAAAACTTTTATTTTCAGAAAACTCCAGTTTTCCTCAAGTAAATCTAAATGTAGGCCCTTGTATGTCTATTCATAAAACATAGAAGGTAAAGCTGTTCTAGTCATGTTAATGCTACAACATGCTATTCAGGAAGCCATTTCATAAACATGCAAACTGTATGATAAAGAACTTAACATTTTTCTCAAATCTCAGGACTTTTATTTTTGTTCCTTGAAGTAAGCTGTAATGGATGGAACTGAAAAGCCTGTATCATACAAGAAAAGAAAAAATTATTTCATGGTTTTTTAAAATAGATTTTTAGTATATGTAGTACAATTATATATTATTGGGTTTTCTAATGTCGAAACATCCATTAATTTGTGGGATATATTCTACTTGTTTATGGTGTTTATTATTGAAAAATCTGCATTCATTTTCTTAGAGATACAGCTGGGTGGCAGGCAGCTGGAACGAGAGAGGGTTATAGCCCTTGCATGGAGGCAGAATAGACATGTTGATCGGAGGCAGAATAAAGCTTAGGAAAGTGGTAAAATTCAGATTCCAGGAATGCCAGTTAAAAACTGTTGGAACTTGGGCAAGTTACTCAACCTCCTTGAGATTGCTTTTTTATACGCTCTAATAACAGTATGTATTTCATAGGGTTGTTAAGGGATTAATGACTATGCTAGGTACTTAGTTGAATTAGTTCCTGGTAAGTAGTAAGTACATAGTAACCATTAGGTATTATTGTTGCTATTTTCATTGACCAGTAGTTACTAATAACTTTTGCCCTATGTAGTATTGCCATTTTGATATTAAGATTTTTGTCTTCCTTATGTTTTAACAAGTGCCTAGGCCAGTGCCTGGCACATAGTAGACCCTTTGTAAGTATCAGAATGAATATTTTTGTTATATAAAATGGACTCCTTTTTTTAATTATTATTTTTTCCTAACCACTAGACCACCAGGGATAAAATGGACTCATGAAAGTTTCATAACAAGGAAATTAATTACTGAAGGCAATGAAATTTTGTTTCCTCTTTACCAGTGACTAAAGGAATGCTATTAGTTTAATTTTTAATCTCCTTATAATTTTTAATGTAGTCATATATTTTTTTGGTCAGGAAAAGGCTCCAAATAGCTCCTCTAACTGTCCTCCGTCTGCACCGACTCTTGATTCTTCTAAGCCTCGGAGAACAAAGCTTGCCTTTGATGACAGGTGAGATAAATAAAATTCTTAAAACGCATTTAAGAAATCATTCCACTCAGCATATAAGAAACTTGTTTTAATTTCTGTCATTGACCAGAAGGATTAATACTTGTATGTTATGCACAGAATATCCACATTGTAATTTGAAAAGCACCCGCTGGTCCGCGTCCTGCTGTTTAACTGAACTCCATGACTTTCAGCGGGGTGTGAATGATGTGCCTTCCGGTAGAACCTTTAACGCTGCTGATCTCGTTGTTAAAACGGGTTTTCTTAGATGAGGAAGAGCAATGTTTGTTCCTCTGTATCTCTTCTGATGAAAGGTTATTTCTCTTTCCCGCATTTTGTTTACACTTAATCTTTCAAACAACCTGGGTAAGTTATTATTTAATGCTGGGGAGCTTGATTTCTATTTTCCTAAGTAGATTTGCCATGAGAGTTGGCCCCAAACGACTTGTGCTATTAAATTGATATTTAAACATTTGTCAGAAAAAAACTGAAATGAATGTTTAGTAATTTTCTTGAGGACACGAAAACTGAAGGATACTAGAGACTGACGTGAACAAGTATTATCTTATGAAAATACTTGCCATTTTATTTATAATGAAAATTTACATTGCAGAAATTATTCAGCAGACCATTATTTACAAGAAGCAAAAAAGCTAAAGCACAATGCAGATGCATTGGTATGTAAATATTCCGTTTACATTTATGTATTTAATCAAATTAACTTAAATCTTCATTTGTTGTTTGTAGCAATAGTAGGTCACTACTCATTGCTTTTATTCCCCCTTCTTCAGTCTGATAGGTTTGAGAAAGCTGTGTACTATCTTGATGCTGTGGTATCGTTCATTGAATGTGGGAATGCATTAGAGAAAAGTGCTCAGGAATCCAAATCCCCGTTCCTTATGTATTCAGAGACGGTGGACCTCATCAAGTGAGTGAGAAAACGTGCCATGTGATTGGCAATAACATTATTTCTTGACCCTTAGGTAGTTCATGAGTGTAATGATTGGGTTGTCATGCTCACATGTGATGTGTGCCTCTCTCAAATCTAGTTGGATGCAAGCACATCACCCATTTGAAAATATATTCTCGGGGGGAAACAACATTATTTCTCTGGTCCATCTAGGAAGGGGCTGATAAAACTATATATAGTAAACCAAAGCGGATGCGTGATCTTTTATTGTTCTTGGGGAAGGAGAACTAGGTACTTCAATAGGTATTTTTGCCTTTATTTAGGTTTGAAATTCTAATGTTTTGAGGATGAAAGAAGTTATAAGTCAAGGTGTGAAGTATTACATTCTGTT
>RJWJ010039507.1:0-14436 GCA_004363605.1 Indri indri | reverse complement strand
ATTCAATTAC
Source organism: Indri indri (assembly GCA_004363605.1). Classification (NCBI taxonomy): domain Eukaryota; kingdom Metazoa; phylum Chordata; class Mammalia; order Primates; family Indriidae; genus Indri; species Indri indri. The sequence continues at coordinate 14,426 of RJWJ010039507.1, read as the reverse complement.
ATGGAACCTGCAAAGTCAAAGGGAAATATACAGGTGAATGTTAATGTTCTGTGGGCCATCAGCAGTTAACATCGCTATCTTTAAACATCTAGATTTTTTTTTTCTAATTGCTAACAAAAAGCCTTCCTAAAATCTGAAGTCTCGTTCTACAGTGTCGTGCACGATTCAGTAATTAAGCAAAACGTAATTTGTCTGATGTAGAGAAAAAAAAACATTGAGATAATATTTTTATTTACTTAATTGTAGATAAATTTATACACTTAATTCATATTTATATTTCCTTGCTAAAAGGGAACTTCACTTAAATCTGGTATAGAGCAAGAGTAAGATTTCCAAGATATTCAAGTAACTCACCTCATTCTAAGGTGAGCCCTTTTGGGGTATCTCTTATTTTACCCAGGAAAAATAAGGGAATTAATCCAAGCTATCATGACACATTCTTATAGAAAGTATTGGGTTTACAAGGAAAGAATGCCTATAAGTAATGATACATGGCATTTGTAATAAATCCTTCTTACACTGTGGTATATTAACCAATATTTCCCAAACCTCCCTTAGGTCAACACAGGAGACCTCAAGTGGCCAACCAGCTTAACTGAGACCACATCAAGTAAAACCTGGCCACACACAAGGACTTTCATACATAAGAGACAAAACAATACATGTATGATTTCAATAGTTTCTTAAGCTGTCCCAGTGTTGGCTAAAATGCACATTTTTCCAGACTTAGCAAAAATACAGACATTATCCAGGCCTGAGGAGTTTCATATTCAGTAAGAATTAAATCTTTGTTTCTCTTTGCCAAATGTCTTAAATAGGAATGGAAAAGAGGTTGGGATATGATAGAAAATCCAGATAAAGCATTAAAAATAAATTCATGTATCACCAAACGCTAAGTTTTTTTTTCTTTAAAACACCCAGAATCTAAAGTGCCAGTACTCTGAATTTCATATATCTTTTCATGAATTTGGCTTTTACATTGAATGATTCATATTTGAAGAAAATAAACTTCATACCAGCCTAAGAATTACATGCATGTTATCACGTATATGCTTTATATAGTTTTAAAACCAGACTTGTAGCAGTATATTTATGTATAGCCAATATAAATTATTCTAGATATAAATACCAAAGAGATGTATATAGAAACAAACTTGATAGAATATTTATTATTTTATTTCTTGCTTGTGAGAAAGCAATATATCCAAGTCTCCAATATATCCAAGTTTAGCAAAATGAACTCAGTTCAAAACTTAGCAAATTACTTGACACTGATTTTGGTCATTTTGAAAAATTACAGCCCACAGGACCCTTTTGCATCTGTATCTTTATCGTCTGCAAAGCCCACAGGTACTCCAGGGTAGGCTTTCTGCTCTGTGGCCTTCCCTCAGCCTTTTAATCTGAGCCAATTATCAGTCACATGTTTACATGCTGCTTTTAAACTTTCCTTTGATGGTTTCTGCTTTTTTACTTTTCACTTAAGCTGGCTGAGAAAGACCACGATTGCCTTTCTTTTGTTTTTTTGTTAACCTATGTGACAAGAACAGCATTCAGCCTTACAAAGTGCCAAAGTACATGCCGATTGAGTGCATATGAAAGGCAGCAAAAGTTTTCTTGCAAATATAGTAGCCCCTCATTGGTATATGGTGTCTTTCTCCAAATGTTCTTAAGAAGAATAAGCTTTGTGCTCCAGTGGTAGTAAGGCTAACAGGCAACTTACTGTGTCAGACATTCCTGGTTGCCTACCTTCCTTTCAGAACCCCAATTCTCTTTAGGGCAGCAACGTGCTTGACTAAAACACTGTCTTCCCAGACCCGGTGGCAGTTAAGAGACATTTGTTGCACAGCACTCCAGGCAGGGCGATGGCACATGCCAGTTGGGTCTCTCTCTCTCTCTCTTGTTTTTTTTTTTTTTTTTAATAAAAGAAAACCAAAAGCTTTTCCAGAATCCCTCTCTGGGAGACTTCTGCTTACATCTCAGTGACCAAGAACCTTACATCCATCCTATACTCTCACCAGCTCTTACCAATCGGCACTGTCAAACCATCCTTCACGGTATTCACTCTTCTGCATTTCCATCGTCTGCCGCACCAGCCTACACACTTGCACGCTCCCAGCTCTCACATCCATTTAATCCATTCCCCACTAAACTGTCAGAGGATTTATTTAAAAATTAAATGAAATCTTATCACTTCTGCTGTTTAAAAATCTGCTATGGTCTCTACTACCCAAAGTCCCACCTCATCTCTGAGCTATGTCTGATCCCAGCACAAAACACCAGCCCCAAACTCTTCAGTTTCTGCTCCTGCTCCCCACCAGGTATCCTAGGATACCTTTACCCTCAATGCCCTTGGGTTTTTTTTCCAGTTATTTTCCAATCATAAGTCAAGACTCATATCAGCGTCTATCTCATACATTCATTTAACATTTATGATTACTGTGTCCTACACACTAGGGACACGATAATAAGTAAAAATAATATACAATTTCCTTACTTAAAAAGGAACATGGACTCTACTCCAGGAAGCCTTCTCTGATACTCTAACCACTTGTAAGGGCTAAGGACCACTATAGTGACCCTCTGAGGCATGCTGGACTATCTTCTAATACTACACTTGTCATATTATGATGAAATCCCCCAGCCACCTGTATGTCCTCCCCAGTAGAAAGTAAGCTCCCCAAAGGCAGGTTTCACCTCCTATAAATTTTGATGGGTCTAGAGTCCACATCAGTGCTTGGCATCTAAGTATAGGCATTTGCTACTGTGTAAGAATATACTGCTAAAATGAAGTACCTTTCAATGAACAAATTTTAGAGCATACTTTTAACTTGGCACCTTAGAAGATAAGGTTCCTGGTCTCCAGGAACATGCAGTTCAATTTAACAAGATATATATGCATGATATGCCAAATTCAGTGCAACATTAATTTTTCCCACGTCTTGGTCTCAATCATTTTGGACAATCTCATGTTGTATAGATTATTGATTTGCAAGGCGAAACTGTTGTATTTCTCTGCCAAACAAACCATTAACTAATTTGCTGAGACAGGCCAGACACAGTGACTCATGCCTGTAATCCTAGCAGTCTGGGAGGCCAAGGCAGAAGGATTGCTTCAGCTCAGGAGTTCAAGACCAGCCTGAGCAAGAGGCAAGACCTGTGTCTACTAAAAATAGAAAAATTAGCTGGGCATGGTGGCACATGCCTATAATCCCACCTATTCAGGAGGCTGAGGCAGGAGGATCACTTGAGCTCAGGAGTTGCAGTTTGCAATGAGCTATAATGATGCCACTGCACTCTATCCAGGGTGACAGAGTGAGACTCTGTCTCAAAAAATGTAACAATAATAATAATAATTTACTGAAATAATTTGACTCACTGAGATATGTAAATAAATGGATTTTTTCCTCAAAACTTCCCCCCCCCCTTTTGAACTTTCTACTTTCCACATGGGTATCAGCTCCCTAGGCAAAGTGAGCAGATTCCTTAAATGAAAGCAAGTAGAAATTTACTGTAGTAGTTTTTCTTGCATATTTAAGGCCTATTTCTTTTCAGTTTAAAACATCAATTTAATGGAATGTAAAGCTTCACCTCTCCTCCAGGCAACACAGGTAGGAAATATATAATTCCCATCAGCTAAAGTACAGGGGGTTTTAAGGATGTGCTAACTCTTCCAGTGTGCATCAGGGGGAAAATGAGATATGACTTCCCCTTAAATGATATGGTTTTAGCCCTCTTTTTGCTTGATCTTAATTGCTTCATTGATAATGGGCTCACAAAGTAAAAGTGATGGCTTTGTTACCTTCATCCTCAAAAGAACCCTTTCAACGGGGAACCACTACCCACAGCAATTTCCTTAGGCTTTGCCAGTCCATTAACAAAAATCTCACCATATCTTCCAGCTAACACTCAGCTGGCAATATTCATATTATATCTCTCTCGTTCATGGTTTAGCTGGTCACCTCCCCATCATGCTACATAGGTCCTGTCAAGACCATAATCCCCAACCTCATCTGCCCTGTAGCCAAACACACAGGCTCCCTCTTTGGTGCCTTCTAGAGGCAGGCCACATCTCAAAGTATCCTTTCTCTTCTTCCAATAGCACAGAGAAAGCAGTAGTTATACCATCTGAGCAGATCTCCAACAATGGAAGGAAAGGCTATTCTCCTCTTTCTAAGAGTAGCACCAAAATTTAGGAGCGGTTTTCTTGAAGTCCCCACCCTTGGCTTTGGAGGGTAAAAACACTTCCCATTTATCCCAAGTCCCCCAACACGTATGAGAGTTTGTGTGTGTGTATATGTGTGGGGAGGTGTTTTTATGTATAAACACATAAAAAATGCCAGAAATTTATGTGTTAGGTGCTGTTAACATATACACGCATAACTATAGAAAGTGACTGATACATAAATTTGAGTAATCATTTGATATGTATATTAAAACATGCTATATACCTTAAATATATGATAAAATAAATTTAGAAAATAACAGTAGCTGCATCTGGAGAAAGGTCATAAAAGAGGGCATGGGAGACTTGCTATTTTTTTTCTCCCTCTACACAATAAGGCTATATTTGTATATTACAAATTTAACTAAAATGATAAGCGAGGGGGAGACAGGGAGGGAGGGAGGTTGACTGATTCCTTTTAATAAAATGACTCAATCAACCTTCCAAATTCAACTTTCTTAGTATTCGTCCTATTAATTAATTAATTTACTCTTCGGAAAGAGCAAACAATCCCTCTTCACGGTTAATGCAAGGGAATAAAATTGTATCACTTTAATCAAATACAGGAAATTCAGGACTGAGAATAATGTCATACTATTTAAGCATCCCTGAGGAGTGTACCACAGTGCCCCCAGAGCCCATTCAAAAATGAAGCTCAGAAAGCCCCAGCTTCTGGTTAAAGTCAATCGGCCCAGAAACAACAGAGTCTTTGTTGGGGAAACCCGAGTTCAAGGGCATGAGGATCAGATAAAACACAACACATGGCATCAGAACTGAAATGATATGCTTTGATTTTAGATTAAAAGGTAAGAAACCAGCAGAATGTGAACACAAGAGAAAAGATGTACAAATAAAATTAAGATTGGCTTTCTGTTAGGTGGCGACAGTTGAATAGAAGAGTAGTAATAGCGAAGGTATTACAGAGCAGCTCTGTAAGTATCTTTATTTGTAAATCCACTATATATGTGGTTCTATTTAATAGGACATTCTTTTATGGTCACAGGTGACAGACATTAGACAAACAAGTGTTTAGAAAATAAGTTGTCTCTAAGACTACCATAATAAAAGAATGACTATTAATTTGGAAAGCACATGGCAATGCTTGTGGTCTTGAAGGCCTGCATCCTGTACAGGGAGGAGGAAGTGGTGGATGGAAGGAGTTATGCAGAGCTGTGTCTCAATTACGGCTATAAAACCAGTTACCCAAATTCTTTTAGAACCTCTCATTAGAAGCTACTCAGATTACCTAAGATAATAAAAAGCCAGGAAGCATAAGGGCTCTTTTGACCACACATTAAACATGAATTAGATTACTAAAATTTCATGGTGTGTAGTCCCAATATGGTATGTTTCTGTATTTAAAAGTAGGAGAATTTAACAGTTTTATACACTGAAGATACTTTCAAAGAAATAAAAAAACATGTTAGCACATACATAACTCCAAAATTTTCTCCATCAAAGACAACTTGAAAAAAAGTTGGATTGAGTTGCTTCAATGAAATAAAAATTATATTAATCTCAGAATACATGTGGTACAAGGTTATCATTTGCAGCAAAATTCTTTGTAGTCTATGAATAGTGCTGCAATAAACATAGGAGGGCAGATATCTTTTCAATATACTGAATTCCCCTCCTTTACCTGCAAACTACTGGAAGCAACCTAAATGCCCACACACAGGAGAATAAAAGGATAAATTATGGTACATCCATAATTTGTATGTATTCTGTAACTGCAACAAAGTACAATGCAGCCAAAGCCACTAATAAAAAAAGGTTTGAGGAAGATCTATAAATTGACGAAGTTATTTTCAAGATACACTGGTAAGCAAAGAATGAAAAGTGCAAATGAGTATCTAATGCATATTATCTTTGATACCAGAACAAAAGAGAAATATGAAAATATAAACATCTATTAACTTATGCAAAAAGACACAAAAGATGAATAAACCAGAAACTAACGAGGTTGGCTACCTACAGTAGACAGGTGGAAATAGAGTGGAAGAGATAAGGAAATTTGAACAAGGTAGAAGGGATGAGTGACAGGAAATACACACCCCTCTTTTTGTATTCTTTTGACCTTCAAAGTCATGTTTTTATTTATTATGTCAAATACTAACAAGGATAAGGACGAGAACTCAAAATGGAACAGAAACAAATCTATGTATATGTATGTGTAAATGTATGTATATACACACACATGCACACTTCCTAGATTTGTTTGCTGAGAAGTCATAGAAGTAATGATAGCCCAATAGCAATGAGCATATCTACCATCCAGATTTTGTTTTCTAAATACCATTCTGAGTGAAAAGGAGCTCCTTGGAGAAATGCTGATTCAAAGACTGGGTCAGGGAAAGTACAAATCCACTTAAGACGTGTTGTGCCACATGTACTCACCAGTAAATTGGTTTCACTGATCAACACCTAAGTGCACATATAGGAATAAGACTTATCGGGTGTCAGGCAGATGGGAGGGGGAGGAAGGAATGGGTATATACAAACATAATGAGTGCAATGTGCACCATCTGGGGGATGGACACGCTTAAAGCTCTGTCTGGGGGGGTGGGGCAAGGACAATGTAACCTAAACATTTGTACCCCCATAATATGCAGAAATTAAAAAAAAAAAGTAAAGATATCTTGTGCCAAAAAGCAGGTAAGTGTTCAGAGAATGATGAGAGCATGTCAAAAAGACATAAGTTTAAAAGAGCTCCTAGTGTCCCATGTCCAATCTGGGACGATTTGAGAAATGGAATAAATAATGATAGTATAAGATTAGAATCCATTGAAGAAAATAAACCAGGAATCTATACTGGTATAAAATAAATAAATTAGAGAGTAGGGAAAGCTCTTCCTTGTAGAATTCCAATTAATGAATACAGAATAAAGGAGGAATTAGAAGACTGTCACTTGGAAATCACCATAGTAATATTGTTTCAGGCACTATCTAAAACCATTGAGCAAATATACAATGAAAAACAAAATTTTACATAGTATCAAAATATCTCCCACAAGATACTTATTTCAAAAGGGAAATCTAGTAACTTTACAGACAAGAAACCTTAACATATTGATCAAAATTAATTATCATCGAAAACGGAACAAGGCAGAATCATGTGCTTTCTGCTATCATGCACTGAAAAGGACACGACATCACTCTGTCTATGCGTCTTCCTCATTAGCATAGTGGTGAGTATCCCCACCTGTCTCTTCCGTCTATCCCTGGAAAAAATGCAGAACTTCAATCTAATCATGAGGAAACATCAGACAAACCCAAATTGAGGAATACTGTAAAGAATAACTGGTTACAAAAAAGAAAAGGAAAGGGGGGCAGACTATAAGCAGCCCGCTGCTCTCAGGGAAAGAAGTGAAAGGTGCAGGCATCTGCCTACATATGAATTGCTCTTCTCTGAAGCAGCACTGTGAAATCATGGAGAAGCAATGTGGGACACTCAGCGTGGACGAAAAAAGGTGACAAGGTGATACATATGACAAGGTCAGCTAACACAATGGGAACAATAAGAGAATAGAGCATGGGAGCATGGCTAGCAACTGAACTGCAAGACGGCTCACACCACCCCACAACCCTTTTACCTGGTCTGACCAAGGAACTGCCTGGAATCTGTGCAGAGCCATTGTACCAGACACAACAGGCACAGTGGGGATTGGGCAACAGCTAAGGCCAGTCTGAACTCTAGGATGCACCGTGTTGGGTCTGCACCAGGCTGGGGAGGGAGTGGATGGACTGGTGACTTCCCTAAACTGTACCCTGGAACTTGAAGCACAAAGAGATCTGAGCATGAGAATTGACCAGAGCACAGCAGGCTCTGACCTGAGCAGCTTTGGGTGAATGCTTCGGTGGGTCCTGGGTGGGACATGGAGAGCTCTGCAGTCCCTGGGTGGCCGAAGCCAATCACTGCCCACCTGACCTGGCATCCATGGGGCCCCTGTGCATGTGAAGCAGCCTGTCACTTGCTTGCCCCAATTCTGCATCTCTAGGCCCCATCTGCCTCCTGCCTGCTTGGCCCTGCCCCTGCCCTACAGATCAGATCAGCCCCACCATCTACAGGGCCCTGCTTCTGGCTCAGAGGCCCTGCTCAGAAGCTCTGCTCCTGGCTCCTCCCCAACCCCAGCTCTGAGGCTCCACTTCTGTGCCTCCAGAACTCCTGATGGGCCAAGACACCATCCTAGCTCTGAACCTGGACCCCAAGATCCCACCCCAGGGCCTCCATCACCCACCACCAGAACAGAGCTTCCAGAACTGCTCCAAAGTCCAATGCCCTGCCAGAGATCCCTCAGCCTCAAGCTGCCAGCACACTGAGACCCGCTCTGAGCAAATATCCACAACTCAGGAGCCCATGACAACCTTATCCAGCTGCCGTGGTTACCTCTCTATGGTGAGACGCTAGGTGGAGCAATCCCCACAACACCAGCCTCAGTGAAGAGGATCTTGCCCAGCTCCTAACTCCAACATCCTACAACTATCTGGAGAATTCCCAGCAAGGAACAGGAGTCCTGCAAACCTATTAGCCCTGAATTGAGAAAAGAGGTCACAGGTGGGAAGAAACCAGCAAAAGAACTCTGGCAACATGAAAAATCAAAACACACACAAGGGATCACAACAGAGCTACAGCAGTGAACTCTAACTATAAGGAAAGTGTCAAAATGACAGAAACGGAATTCAGAATATGGATGGCAAATAAGATGAATGAGATTGAAGAGAAAGTTGAAAATCAACAAAAAGAAGCCCCAAAAATATTTCAGGAAATTAATGAAAAAGTCACTAAAGAACTTGATGAGATTAGGAAGGATATAATAGAACTTAAAGAAATGAAAGTCATTCAGGGATTTTCAAAATGCAGCAGAAAGTTTCAGCAACAGATTAAACCAAGGAGAAGAAAGATCTCAGAGCTTGAAGACAGGGCTCTCGAGCTAACTCAATCATTTAAAGAGGCAGAGAAGAGAACAACAAAGGCAGAGCAGTCACTTAGAGAGATATGGGATTATGTGAAGCGAGCAAACATACGAATTATAGGTGTCCCTGAAGGAGAAGAAGAAAGAGCTGAAAGCATGGAAAATCTATTTGAGGGAATTATTGTGGAAAACTTCCCTACTATAGCCAAAGATCCAGATATCCAGATACAAGATGGTCATCAAACTCTGGGAAGATTTGTCGCAAATAGGACATCTCCAAGGCACACAGTATGCAACCTGGCCAAAGTCAAAGTGAAAGAATAACTGGTCTATATTCTTCAAATGTCAAGGTCATGAAAGAAAAAGAATGGCTTAAGAATTAGTCTAGAATAAAGGAGAATAAAGCTTGAGAACTAAATGCAATGTACAATCCTACATTAGATCTAAAACAATTTTTTTATTACAAAAACAGTGGTACAACAGGCAAAATTTGTGTAAGTTCTATAGAATAGATAAGAGTATTATATCAGCGTGTCCTTATTTTAATAAATGCATTGTGGTTATAAATGAGGTTTTTGTTTTCAGGAAATAAACACTGACATTTTTAGAGGTAAAGAGAAACATGTCTCCTATATACTTGTAAAATTTCAGGAAAAAATAGAGAAATAAATAACATGATATAGCAAGTGTGAAGTGTGGTAAAATATTAACATTTGAAGAATCTGGGTAAAGCGTATACAGGAATTATTTGTACAATTTTTTTTAACTTCTCTACTAAGCCTGAAATTATTTCAAAGTAAAAACAATATAATCAATCCAACTTTAACAGAAGCAATAATCAAGGTATGTCAAAATAATTAAAATAATTTTTATAATATTCTATAGCAATTAATATGAACTAAAATAGTTCTGTAAAACTGTTCCTCATGTTTCCATATAACGTAATCACTTCTATATTTCTTAGAACTTCTGAGTAAATCATGAGATCAACCTCTGATATTTCTTAGATAATAAGGCTCGTTATTTAAAACACACACAGGTTCAAACAAATCATGTTCTCTCTCTCGGGGTTCTCAATAGATAAATTTATCCAACTGATTAACTCATTAACTAAGAGTCATTGACTGAAAGACATTGACAATGCTTAAACAGGTAGCATCTTCATCTGGGTCATCCTGTTTATTAGTTCAGTGCCAAAAACAAACTGCCACACAACCTCTACCCCGTGGACTTTGCCAAATGAATTATCAATCTATCAAGCTGGTTGAATTACCACATGCAGGTAGAACATTCCATATGGCCATGATAATGAAAACAATTCTTAATTGTTTTAAACTGTAAATGCATCCCTCATTAGAAAGACATTTTTATTTGGGAAAACACAGATTAGAGTGTTGCACTAAAAAAGGAAAAAAAAAAAAGCCATGAGTTCAATTAGAACAATTTATTTCAGGTCAATATTATCCACTAAAATGGACATATCAGGATAGTTTTGAGGATTGCATTCTGAATAACTCTTTTCAGGGGATCAGTCATATTTATTTCTTTTAGGTTTTCATTCTCCTCAAAAACAGAATTCTTGATGTTTTATTTCTCCCCCTAATATGCTCTCATCTGGTTTTATATTCAACAGTCAGCAAGCTCCTTTCTACACATTTACATACTCTATGATTCAATGTCACCTTCACGCCCCCCAAAAATCTTCGATGGTCCCCAATGTCTGTCAATAGCCTTTGGCCTTTCATTTCCAGTCTGATGGCTCCCCTCAGGAAATAACTACACCAAAAAGTCCAGTGTGTGGTGACTTTGCCCTGCCATACATGTAGCCATTCAATGTATTCTACCACCTAATAAATGGAATTCCAAGTTCCTAGCCTGACACTCCAGAGATCAACCGTCAATCCAGGTTGTCCAAGATTAAGGGGTTGCCCAGGATGCAAGATTTTCAGTGCTGAAACCTGGGGAGTCTCAGGAAAATCAAGACACGTGGTCACCCTGGCTCTATGACCCAGCAACAAGACTCCTCCACCTTCCCCTTCCCCAAACTGCTCTTTGCTTCTGACATTCACTTTCTCTGGCTTATCCAGGCCTGTCATCTCACATATCCAAGGGAAAATTGTTCAGAAACATGTCCCAATGCCACCTTCTCTGTCAAATGTTTCCTTTTCTCCAATCCTGGAATTTCTCTTCATTGCATGTATCCCAAAGCAATGCCATTGTTCTCCCCCCTCATGCCACTCGCTCTATGTTGGGCAGGAAAAGGGAGGAGGACACTTGCTCCTCACTCCAGATCTTCCCTTACTCATGGGGACACATCTGCTCAATTATTCTTCACATTCTCCTCCCTCTAACTCTCCCTCAAGAAAGGGGAGGATAGTTCTCTGTATGAGAAATATGGGACGAGGACTGTGCATCACTGCAGACCAGCACCGTCCTCTACCCTTTCTTCTCCAGAACTTGCTTCCCATTCCTCAAGTGTGACAGTAGCAGGCCTTCACGTGGAGTCCTGTGGTCATCTACACTGTCTACACCTGGTTGGACCAGCCTGTCTCCATACAAGGCATGAAATTAGGAAGCTCATTTTTGTAGTGTGTTTTCTATTATCAGTTTTACCAGTAACAAAAAATGTTAATTTATCATCTGAAAATCCTGATGCCTTGTCATCCTTCATAACTTTGGCAGATAGGAAGAATGCTCTTCACTGACTATCTCACCCTCTAAACCGTAGGAAGCTATGACTGGGCCTACATCACTTTTGTAGCATATCATACAGCGCCTTGCAGGTAGCAGACTCTCATACTGAGAAAATGCAAATAGCTTACTATCGTTTTTTTTTTTTTTCCTTTTTTTTAATTTCAGCATATTATGGCGGTACAGATGTTTAGGTTACGTATGTTGCCCTTGCCCCCCCTCCCCCTCCAAGTCAGAGCTTCAAGCGTGTCCATCCCCCAAGATGGTGCACATCGCACTCGTTATGTATGCATGTATCCATCCCCTCCTCCCCCCTTCCACCTGTCCGACACCCAATAAATGTTATTCTTATATGTGCACTTAACTACCGACTTTTTTTTTTTTTGAATCATGATATAGTGGAGTCAGTTCAAATCCTGGTGCTGGTATTTAATAGGGCAAGGTGATCTTGGGTAAGTCTCTTAACATGAATCCCAGTTTTATCCCCTAAAAAGGAGAGCCTCTGTAACAAGGGTCACAAACTACAGCTGACTAGCCAAATCTGGCCCACTACATGTTGTCTTAAATAAAATGTTATCGGAATACAGCCATGCTCATCCCTTTACATAGTATTTTCTGTGGCTGCTTTTGCACTGTAATGGCAGAACTGAGGACTTGCTACAGGGATCCTGTGGCCTGCAAAGCCTAAAATATTTACTCTCTCTGGCCCTATATGGATAAAATTATCCTACCCTTTTTCTAAGGATTATTGTGAGGATTTCAGATAAGATGCTATTTATTGCTGGCACCTAGCATATAATAAGTGGCTTTTGTCAATTTAAATAACATGGCAATATTCAAAGTAATATTTTTAAAAGAAGATATTTGTTGTGGGCATATAGAATTAACAGCTAAGACACTCCATACTCATATATTCCACATGTAAAATAATGGAACAAAGGAGCCCACAATGATCATTTTTAAATTGCCCCAAATTTGGAGGCTCAGGAAGCATTACCTACCACAAAACTCTTACACTGCAAAGCATCTGCAAGACAACGTGTGTCACGGTGTTCCCAAGAACAATGATGACTCAAGGGAAATAAAACATACACTAAAAGCATTTTTTCCACTAAAAGGAATCCTGAAATAGAACTTGAGCACCAAGAATAAGTCTATTTACATATTTAATATTCTTTAATGGATGAGAAGCAGAGGATACTGATGGGAGTTTTTCCAGCTTGAAATGAGTTGTGTGAAACTATTAAGTCTAACCTAGATCCTGCCATAATTCTTCCTCCAATTAGCTTTGACTCTTTTAACATTGTGTTAAGTGCCAGGGATCAAAGATAAAGATAGTCCCTGTCCTTGTAGAATTCAGAATCTGGTGAGGAACACAAGCATGAATTTAACAAGGTTATCTGAATTCTACTAGCTGGAGTGTAAACATTTTTTTGGCAGAAATGACCCCTCTCCCCTTTTCTCAGCTCCATGTCAGTTTTGTTTGGTAACCAGGGATGAAGGGAGAAGTTTTGCAATATGGAGTCCTGGAATAGCTTAAACACACACACACACACACGCACACGCACACACACACACAACTAGGCATATTCTATTGGCCAGCCCCCATGGACTGGATTTCAGTTCCTGAAAGGGGAAGAATTATAGCTGGATGAGCTGGTTGAGGACACACTGTTGGAGAAACTAAAGCGGTATTCATTCACTTGACCAAACTACAGCACAGAGTAGTTTGAGAGGGTGTCAGTGTCTCTACTTCTACATGGAAGCTAGCATGGCCCCCACATTAGCAACTTGAAAAGCTTCAGAAGCTGGAGTCCCTGGTCCTGCCTGCCTGGGACCTGTACTGTCGTAAGCAACGGCCATGGTGAGGCTCTCCCAAGTGACTTCACGAGCCATAGACATTAACTAGTGAGTGTCCAAGTAAGGGAGGAAAGCCATGATGGATGCTGTGTGGTAACTACATGTGATACCCAGAAATTACTGGGGAAACTGGCTGGGTGTGGAACCCATGATCCTTTAACTGTTCATCTGCTGACTTAAATATGCCCTATTTGTTTAGGATTCATATGAAAATAAAACCAGTACAATATGGTAAATGCTATGACAAAGGCATATACAAGCTCCTCTGGAAATCGAGAGGAGGGGCTCCTAATCCAGCCAGCTGAAACACATTGGAAAGAATTCTGAGAAAGCCAATTATCACTCATAACAAGAAAAGCCATTCCTTGTTATTAAATAGTTCTCTTTCTTATATTTGTCACCTATTCAGTTTGCTTCCTTCTGAAGTTACAGTATTATAGTAGTATACATTTTATCCAGTGTATGTAACATTCATTGAAATCACTGCATGGTATCCAAGGTCCCTGAAAATCTGGCAAGTATTTTTCTAGTGATGATTACAATCCTGTGTTAATATTCTTTAAGGCTCAAGATGACGATTTTATACAATGAGAGAGAGAGAGAAATAGTGTCTCCCATTGATTGCTTTCTTTCAAGCTCAACCAATTCCATTGTTAAATTATGCTTGTATTTCACAGGATATGCATCTAAGTTACATTTCCAAACTGGAACAAGCATAACTTGAACCAGTCATGGTGTTA
>RJWJ010039506.1:0-14440 GCA_004363605.1 Indri indri | reverse complement strand
GTAGTCCCAGCTACTCGGGAGGCTGAGACAGTAGGATCGCTTGAGCCCAGGAGTTTGAGGTTGCTGTGAGCTAGGCTGACACCACGGCACTCGCCCCAGGCAACAGAGTGAGACTCTGTCTCAAAAAAAAAAAAAACTTTTTTTTCTATATGTCTGCAAAATAAAGTTCAAACTCCACAGTATAAAATTAGAAGCTTTTCATAATTTGGCCCCAATTTACCTCTTTGGCCATATTTCCCATCCCTCCCTTCACACTCCTGATTATGTATTGTTTCTCCAACATGTTTATATGTATGACTTTTACATCTCCACACCTTTGTTCATGGTGTCTATCTCCTAGAATGTTCCTTCTCTTTGTCTGCCTAGAAAAATATTGGTTCTCTAAGGTTCAAATCAAATGTCTTCTCTGTGAAGTTTTCCTAAATTAGCAGTTGACAACCTTTAGCGTGTATCAGAATTGCCTGGAGGGCTTGTTAAACCACAGATTGCTGCTCCATGACCAACCGCTGCTGGAGGGGGTCTGGGTTGAGTCTGAGAATTTGCATGTCTAACATTAATTTTCCCAGGTGATGCCTATGCAACTGGTCCTGGGACCAGAGTTTAAGAATCAGTGTCCTAGACCATCACTCATCCCCTGCAGAATTAACTCCTGCTTCTGTGCTTCCATTACCTTAGTTCATTCCACTTGTGAGTTATCAGTGTATGTCTCTGTCTCCTCTAATGGTTTGTGAACAGCTCAAGGCTGAGACTCTGTCTTTATCATCATCTTTGTTTCCCCTAGCACCTGATATATTGCCCCACACATGTGGTGCTCCATAATGTATGATGAATAAGCGAAAATCTTTGCTCTGCTGATTGAATGATATTTCTACTAGTTCTATTCTTTCAGCTTTTCAGTATGAGGGGTGGGTGGGGTGGGGGAATGAGGAATGCTGAGGAGAAACAGCATGCTATTTTGGAGCATATTTTTAGTCTCATTTCTTCATTGCCCTGAGAAGGCTGAAGTGGTCAGTCCTGTAGAAACCAGCAGAGGGAAATCAGGAGGTGTCTTCTAAGCCTTAGAATCTAAGGGCTTGCTACTCAGTGTGTAGTGGGGGAGCTTGTTTAAATTTCTGGTCCCACTCAAGATCTACTGAATCAGAATCTGAATTTTAAGAAGACCTCCAGGTAATTTATTTACTAAAATTTGAGAGGCAAAATCCTTTATAGGGCAGTAATTCCTCAATAATTAGGAAGCCATACTCTGGCTTTCTGCTTTTAAGGTCTGAAGACTAACTTTTGTCAGAGGTGATCAGGCCCTGACATAATGACTCACATTATCAAAATTTACACATTATTGGCTGAATGTGGTACTTCACACTATGATCCCATGACTACACTCCAGCCTGAGCAACAGCGTGAGACTCTGTCTTTTAAAAATAAAATTACAAATTATTATAGACGGCTTATTGCCATCATTACTATAAAGTAATAAATAACTGGTACGACAACTGGGATTCTCACTTTAGTGTGCTCAGCACATCACTCCTGTAATCCATTGTATAAATTAGAAAACTACAACTACACACTGCTTAATACTTGAATGTGAGACATCATAACACTGGGATCAAAACCTTTGAATGCCAAATGATCCTTTCCCTGCAGACAGACTCAAAGGAAATTAGATCATAATCTAAAGGTTATTGGATGATCTCAGAATCAAAATAAAAAAGTTTTCAGGGATTGAAAAATCAAAGGTTTGCAGGCATCAAGAAAATAATGTAAAGGAGCAAAATGGAGCAAGCGAGGACTGTGGCCCCTGGAAAGTACAGGTCTTACCCACAGGGAGCAGTTGCTACTTAGCTTCAGCTAACTTTTGTTCTGGGCAATACAGTGTTCCTAGATATTCCCATTTTTCAAGTGCACTTGAAAATCCATATTTTGTATGAAAGCTTCTGAGTTTTAGATGTTGGCAACTTACTCAAAAATTTTATAAATTCTGATAAATCAGCAATTCAACTTCTAGGACTTAAGCTACATACTTTTAATTTGCATACTTTTGAATTTGCATACTTTTGAAATGATTTAAGTGCTAAATTATCTTCTGCAGCATTATTTAAAATAGCACAAGATTTGGAAACAGTGTAAATTTCTATTAGTAGGGGTTGTTTAAATTATGGAATACCCAAAAAATGGAATACTCGTTCAGCTGTGTTTTTAAAAAGCCAAGGAAGGTCATTGTGTCTTGATGTGGAATGATCAAGATACAATATTAATTAAGAAAAATAGGAGCACAACATGGTATATACTATGGCATTATTTGTGTAAATAATGGTAAAAATATATTTTTCCTCCTTCACATACACATAAAATATCATTGAAAAAATACACAAGAAATTGTTAGGTTATCTCTGAAGAGGGAGAATGGAAAGCTGGGGTGGGGATAAGAATTTTCACAGAACACCATTTCATACCTTTTCACATTTGAAACATGAAAATGGATAGTCTGTTAAAAAATGTTACATTAAAAAGGAAAATGCTTGGAAAGATATACATATATACAAAAACTAACTTAACATCAGTTACCTTTGTAAAAAAGGAATGTGAAACAAGGCAGTGGTCTAGCAACTTTGTCTTTTTCCCCCCCTATGGAAAACAGTATGGAGGAACTTTTTGTCTTTTTATCCTTAATGTTTAAAAAAAAAATTTTTACCATGTGCATATGTTACCTTTACAATAATAAATTTAAAGTGTTGATTCAAAAAATAAATATAGAACCCCAACACACACTTTATAGATTAAAACTAGATGAGTTCTGACTCAATAAATCTTCTCTGCAGACAGATTGGACCTGTAAGCTGCCACTTCGGGGTGAGTGAAAGGAATGGTTAAGGAAGTCACATTAACAGAGATAATATGAGCAATAAACCAGACAAACCCAAAGTCTGTGTGCTCCAACTCCCTGAATCTCCGCACCAAGGATTGTCTGGCCACTGGGACTGGAAATACTCTATTGTCCAATGCCTAAATTTCCCTCTCTTTTGAACAGCATTCATATTGGCCCCACATGAGTTTGCTTTAGGTTGCTCTTCTTTTTCTGCTTCCACAGATGATCCACTTCTTCTGAGTGATACATTTTTTTTTCCTTAGGTTATTGGGGGAAGTCAGATAATTGTCAAACCTGTGATTCTCTAGTGACTATATACTGATGCACTCATTAATCATGTGTTTGTCTTGCAGTTTATATTAAGAAGCTAGGGGAGAGGAGGAAGGCTAATTTCTGAGTTCCTGGAGGGAACACACTGCAGCCCTCAAGTACCAACATCAATCCTAATCTGCTTTTCACCTGACCTGCACCTTGCCCTGACTTCCTTTTCACCAAATCAAAATGCAAATCATCTTTCTCTCTCGCTCCTCCCCAATTCCAGTTTAACCAATACAGCACCCTGTCTGGTGCAAAGTCTAGTAACTCCCTTGAAAGGCTTTGATTCCCCTGTTCCCATTTTCAAAGAATGCTGGGGCTTACTCAAGCTAAGGAGGGGGCAGTACCACTTACAGGAGTCAGGAACAGAGACAATAATGAAGTCTTTGCCAGCAGTGCATGGCTAGACTTGTGTCTTCATACCATGTGGTATTGCTGTTAAAGCCTAGTCCAGCATTGTCCCATGGATACATGACCTCTCTGAGGTGACTGCTTGCTGGTCCAAGTACCTGCGTAAGCCCAAGTGATGCCCCATACTTAGAGTCCAAGGTTATGGCTCTCAGTTTATGCTCACATGCTAGGTTACTGTTGCCTGGAATATTTGACCAGTGTGGCTGGATGTGAGGGCTTTAATTCTCCATCACTTGCTGTGCTAAAACCAGTTCTCTTCAGCCAAATACATGTTAAGCCTTGGTCAACAGCCTAGATGCCCCCTTTCTTTCTAGTGACTTTCCTTGGTAACTTTCCTCCTAGTTAGCCCATAGCCCACTCTACCAAGTTTCCCTAACTTCAGATTTTGGGGAGTAGGAACAATGATTTCTTTCCTTTTTCTTTTCTTTTTTTTGAGACAGAGTCTTGCTCTGTTGCCCGGGCTAGAGTGCCATGGCGTCAGCCTAGCTCATAGCAACCTCAAACTCCTGGGCTTAAGCCATCCTTCTGCCTCAGCCTCCTGAGTAGCTGGGACTACAGGCATGCACCACCATGCCCAGCTAATTTTTTCTGTATATTTTTAGTTGTCCAGCCAATTTCTTTCTATTTTTAGTAGAGACAGGGTCTCCCTCTTGCTCAGGCTGGTCTCAAACTCCTGAGCTCAAACGATCCTCCCGCCTGGGCCTCCCAGAGTGCTAGGATTACAGGTGCGAGCCACCGTGCCCGGCCTCCCTTTTCTTTTAAAAGATCCTTGGGGCTGGGCGCAGTGGCTCACGCTTGTAATCCTAGCACTCCAGGAGGCAGAGGCAGTTGGATCGTTTGAGCCTCAGTAGTTGGAGATCAGCCTGAGCAAGAGTGAGACTCCCGTCTCTACTAAAAGAATAGAAAGAAATTGGCTGGACAATTAAAAATATATAGAAAAAAATTAGCCAGCCATGGTGGCGCATGCCTGTAGTCCCAGCTACTCAGGAGGCTGAGGCAGAAGGATGGCTTAAGCCCAGGAGTTTGAGGTTGTTGTGAGCTAGGCTGATGCCACGGCACTCTAGCTGGGGCAACAGAGTGAGACTCTGTCTAAAAAAAATAAGTAAATAAAAATAAAAGATCTCTGGGATGATGATTATCGTATAGTATGTATTAATTTCCTGTGACTACCATGACAAATTATCACACCAGCTGGCTTAAAACAACAGAAATTTATTCTCTCAGGGTTCTGGAGGCCAGAAGTCCAAAATCAAGGTTGTCAGTGAGGACACACTGCCACCAAAAGCTCTAGGGGAGTACCCTTCTTTGCCTTTTCCAGCTTCTGGTGTTTCCAGGCAAGGATTCCTTGGCTTGTGCCTGCATGATTGCAATCTCCGCCTCTATCTTCACATGTCCTTTGTCTCTGTCTCCTAATGTCTTCTCCTCCTCTATTTTTTACAAGGACAATTATCATTGATTTAAGGTTCACTTAGATAATCCAGAATGAATTTATCTTGAGATTCTTTTTTTTGACTAGTCAAGTACAGTAGTGAGAAGGGGGGAAAGTAGAACAAGGCGTTCAATCTGTAACTGACTGTGAACAATCAAGTGAGATGACCTCACTACCTTCAGACCAGCCTATCTTGGGATTCTTAATTACATCCGCAAAGACCTTTTTTCCAAATATGGTGACATTCATAGGGTCCAGGGGATAGGGCATGAATATGTCTTTTTGGGGGCCCCCATTCAACCCCCTACATGTTATTTTATAGATGAGGAGATTAGAGGGAGATTAAGGGATTCACCCAAGGCAAATTAGTCCCCCTTTACCACAGAGCTCTGCCCACTTGAGAAGAACAGCAGATTTTGTAAATCCTCACACACCAAAAAGGTCTTGTTAGACTCTTATCATAGGACAATTGGTTCCTGCTGACCTTACATTTGTATAACTAAAGGGACCTTTCAAGTTTGCCACCTCTAGTCGGGCTTCAGATGGGCCTTATTAAGCATAATGATATTATATTACATCATAAAATTATGGCCCACTGTCCCATCCTAAGGACACTGGATACAAAAGGATTGAAACCCATAGCTTTATTCTAGCCAATAAATTCACCCTATCTCTGTCCCACTTGAGTAACCCATTTCCCTGAATAGGAATAATACAAACTGGCTTGTGTTTCATCTCCTTTTATTATTCCTAACTCACCTTCATGTGCCTATTATAAAATGAAAGAGTGAGAAGGCTGAGAAACAGGGAGGTGAAATAATATGAAATCTATATTATAACAGTCTGTGTAAAAGATTTCAAATCTCTCATGACGGGGAGTCTACAAGGTTTTATCATACTTCAGCTCAGAGATGGTTCTGTGGTTGTAGAGCCGGCCTTGTAGGGATTCTTCACCAACTTGGCACACCGAAAAATCATCACTATTAGGAATAGAAACAGAAGAACAACAAAGGCAATGGCAAAGCCTTTGTCCACATCAACACTGCTAGACAGGCTTGAATCTTCCATGGGGACATGTGCCTCTTTACCATTGTCCAGCTACAGCTACCTCCTCATTTATGTCTTCAGATTTGTCAGATCCTAGGCAAAAGAGGATAAAACAAGGTTATTGCTTTGTGTGTATACATATGTGTTTTCTCAATAATACAGTGTGGAAACCAAAAAAAGGACCAAAGGTTGAAAAAAATCAGGAAGACATTTAAGAAGCAGTTATGAAACTCATAAATATAGGTGACTGACAAGATATACACATACATAAAGGCATAAAATATCTGGAAAACTACTTCGAGGCAAAACACAAGCAAATATGTATAACCTAGAAATCAACTGGGGCTTCCTTGCCCTGTAAGATCCTAGTAAAATTGTCTTGAACATCCCAATTCTGTGTTAGGTCCAAATCCCTCTTTAAGATGATTTTTTCAAATTCCAAGAGTACTTATTGTACCTGTATAGTCTTAAGTCACTGGATATGAACATGAAATTGTTTTATGTTTTCTAATCACTATATTTAACTGTCATTCTCATCTCTTAATTAAAAATCAGGGACATCCAAGAAGTGATCAATTTCAGTTTCTAACACTTAGTCCACCAAAACAATTGTGAAAAAGAAAAACAAACTAGGAGCTTTGCACAGTGGCAGTATCATGGCCAATAAGGTTTATCCGAGGCGTGATTATTGCAAATTGAAAACTTTTCCCAATACCCCACCACAACGACTTGAAATATGGTCAGCATTGGCAATTTTTGATAGTCTCTGTGGAGACTGAACAAAGAAAAAGAAAAAAAGAAAAAAAAAACTAGGATTCATACTTCCCAATTTCAAAACTCACTACAAAGGTACAGTAATTAAAACTGTGGTACTGACAATGGAATAGATCAATGGAATAGAATTGAGAGTCCAAAAATAAGCCCATGTTATCTATGACCAAGTAATTTTCAACCCGGGTACCAAGAATATTCAATGGGGAAAGAAAAGTGGTGCTGGAACAACTGGATATCCACATGCTAAAGTATTAAGTTGGACCCTTACTTCAACACCACCTAGAAAAATTAACTCAAAATGAATGAAACACCTAAATGTAAGGATTCTTAGATATGACACCAAAAACATGAGCAACAAAAGAAAAAAAGGTAAACTGAACTTTATCAAAATTAAAAACTTTTATACTTCAAAGAATATTATCAGGAAAGTGAAAAGGCAACCCACAAAATGGGAGAAAAAAATTGCAAATCATATCTGATAAGGGACTTGTATCTAGAATATATGAAGAAGTCTTACAACTAAATAATAAGACAACCCAGTTAAAAATTGGGAAAAGGATCTGAATAGAAATTTCTCTAAGGAAGATATGCAAATGGCCAATAAGCCCATAAAAATGGTCAACATCATTAGTCATCAGGGAAATGTGAATCAAAACTACGAGATACCACTTTACACCCACTATGATGACTGGAATCAAAAAGTCAAATAAGTGTTGACAAGGATGTAAAAAATTGAAATCCTCATCAACTGTTGGTGGAAATGTTAAAAAGCACAGTCACTTTGGAAAATGGTCTGGAAGTTCATCAAGTTATTAAATGTAGTTACCCTTCCAGCAATTCCAATGACCCAGCAATTCCAACCCTATAGCTGTACCCAAGAGAAATAAAAACATATGTCCGCACAAAAATTTATACACGAATGTTACACTTGATTTTAGCCAAAGGCCAAGAAGTGATTACAAGAATGTTTATATTAATAGCAGTATTATTCATAATAGGCAAAAGGTGGAAACAACCCAAATGTCCATCAAGTGATGAATGGATAAACAAAATGTGGTATGTCCATATGATAGATTATTATTGGCCACAAAAAGGAATGAAGTATTGATACATGCTACAACTTGGATGAAACTAAAATGTTATGTTAAATAAAAGAAGCCAATCACACACAAATTAGCATATTGTATAATTTCATTCATATTAAAATCTACAATAAGGAAACCTATAGTTTAGTGGTTGCTTAGGGCTAGAGGTTGGGGAGGAGGATGAGGGGTGAAAGTTAAATGGTACAAAGTTTCTTTTTGAGGTGATGAAAATGTTCTAAGATTGTGATGGTTACACATTTCTGTGAATATGCCAAAAACCATTGAATTGTATATTTTAAATGGTTGAATTGTATGTGAACTATATCTCAATAAAGCTGTTTTTTGTTTGTTTGTTTGTTTGAGACAGGGTCTCGCTCTGTCACCCAGGCTGGAGTGCAGTGGCGTTATCATAGGTCACTGCAACCTCCAACTCCTGACCTCAAGTAATCCTCCTGCCTCAGCCTCCTGAGTAGCTAGGACTGCAGGCATATGCCACCACACCTGGCCAATTTTTAAATTTTTTGTAGAATCAGGATTTTGCTATATTGCCCAAGCTGGTCTCAGATTCTTGGCCTCAAGCAATTTTTCCACCTTGGCTTGCCAAAGTGCTAGGATTATAGGTGTAAGCCACTGTGCCTGGCCTAAAGCTGTTTTTAAAAACTTAAAAAAAAAAAAAAAAAAAAGGCCGGGTGTGGTGGCTCATGCCTGTAATCCTAGCACTCTGGGAGGCCGAGGCGGGTGGATTGTTTGAGCTCAGTAGTTTGAGACCAGCCTGAGCAAGAGCGAGACCCCGTCTCTACTAAAAATGGAAAGAAATTAATCGGACAACTAAAAACTATATAGAAAAAATTAGCCGGGCATGGTGGCGCATGCCTGTGGTCCCAGCTACTCGGGAGGCTGAGGCAGGAGGATCGCTTGAACCCAGGAGTTTGAGGTTGCTGTGAGCTAGGCTGACCCCACGGCACTCTAGCCCGGGCAAAAAGAGTGAGACTCTGTCTCAAAAAACAAACAAACAAACAAACAAACTAACTTATTCCAGCTCAGTTTAAAGTTTCTAACCTTATAGAGAATGCAAAGTTCTTTAGCTCTTCTCCCTTTTCCAGGTTCCAGCTCCGCCAGCATGTAGGAACAGGGAGAAAGGAAGGGTAAGATGTGAAATGTTTCTCTACTTAATGGACTCAGTTGTGGCCAGCTATGAGTAGGTGACCTGATCTTATTCTGGTTAGGTCTGATAGTTTCTATATGAAGGATATTTGTGGACTTTTTGAGTAGTGTTTATCTTCATTCTGGACTTTTCCGTCATTGAAGATCCCTGCAAATGGTGCTGCCTATTTCCTATTCTCTCAACCCAAACTCAGGCTGGCTGTCCCATTGCTTGGTACAGTGGTCTCCTGGAACCTCCCATTGCTCCTGCTCCTTCTGAGACTACTGAAGTCCTTCAAGGGGGGTTGCCAAACTGGGATCGATTGGCCACGTTTTCTTCCTCAGCATACTTCACCAACGTACCTACAAACCCTGCTGGCACGGATTATTCCAGTGGGCCTTCCACTTTTAGAAATCTCTAGCCAAGAAATTGACATGAGTTTTCATGTTTGCACGGGTTAAACACGCACACCACGCTTCACCCCAACATGACCAGAGCGGGTTGGCAGGTCATGCAGTTTGAAAGCATCCATCCAGGGGATGAAATATTAGTTTCTCCTCCTTGCTGGTACCACTAATCTTACCAGTGTCTCTCTTGGAATGCCCTCATCTTTGTCACTGGGCAGAAGGGGAAACACTTTCCTCTTTTCTGCCTTGGCAAGGGAAGTAAATATCCTCCCATCACAAATACTCTACATACCATAATACCAATAATGACTATTCCCAATCACTTCCCCAGTTCATTCTTTATATATACTGTGCTGGGGTAAGGAGCGGTAGTTGACGGAGATATGCTTGACTATGCCACCTCCTCATAAGATTTGGGAGCAGTTCTGGCCTCAACTGTTGTAGCCTTCTTTAGAATAAAGGGGTCCTTAGTGCCTCTTGTCCTTACTTTGGGACATGACCACAATTCTGGGCAACAAGGTAAGTTGTACTCAACATCTTTTACATTGGGTTCTCATGGCTACCTCCTGGGCTCCTCCTTTCACATGTGCAGATGGAGTGGACAGTTATTACAAGTTCCTGATAAAAGGGTGGTTTTTTTATTTAAAAAAAATGTGCTAAAACGATCAGATTTTCTAAACGACAAAAACACATGGGTTGACAAAACAGATGTAACAGATTATTTAAAGGGGACTCTTTCTGTCTCATTATAGCTATGGCACCAAGGCCAAGATAAAATAGCAGGTCCTCTATGTTCCAAAGAGAGACCGCATAACCAAGCATTGCAAAGCAAGTAGCTAAGGACCATTTTTGAGATCTTTAGTTCAATATTCACCTTGAGGGTACAAAAAGGGTTAAGAGTGAAGAGGCAGCAAATTTTTTTAGAGAAAATTGTTGGAACGTTGGTATTTTTCCTCTGTACCCTGCTGGAGAAAAAAATGGACTGCTTTCCCTTCAATCTTTATATATGTTTCCTGCAGTTTGTGGGACATAGTGGTCTGCTTTTTTGTCATTTTCTCTTGCTTGAATTTCATTTTTAGAGTTTTTTCCCTATTCTTACTGCTTTTGAGTCTGTGAAATATTAAAATATAGTTACCAGTCAGATTTATACAAAAAAGTTATACTCAGAAGTGTCACCCCTGACCCACCATTCTTTCCATTCCATTCCACCCACATCTTATCCTTTTCACCCTATTCCTACTTCCTTCCTGTAGGTATTGAATATCATTCACTTCTGGTTTATACTTCTGTGTTCTTTTGCACAAGTCAATAATTTTTTATTTCTCCTTTTTTTCTTATACCAAGGATAGCAGATTACAGATACTCCTGAATTTTCCTTTTTTTCACCTAACAATATATCCTGGGAATTCCTCCTTCTAATTTGGAGTGATATGTTCATAGATAGCTTCTACACCTTTTTTTTTAAAAACTGAAAAGTCCTCTGTTCTATGGATGGCCGCTCTTCTCACACATTTCTTTTTTTTTTTTTTTTTTTAATTTTTTTTTTTTTGAGACAGAGTCTCACTCTCTTGCCTGGGGCGAGTGCCGTGGCATCAGCCTAGCTCACAGCAACCTCAAACTCCCAGGCTGGAGCAATCCTACTGTCTCAGCCTCCCAAGTAGCTGGGACTACAGGCATGCGCCACCATGACCGGCTAATTTTTTCTATATATATTTTTAGCTGTCCAATTAATTTCTTTCTATTTTTGGTAGAGACGGGGTCTCGCTCTTGTTCAGGCTGGTCTCGAACTCCTGAGCTCAGGACGATCCGCCCGCCTCGGCCTTCCGGAGTGCTAGGATCTCACACATTTCTTTCCAATGTTTTTTGTAATTATAAATAATGCTACAGTGTTTATTCTTGTATATTTTCCTATAGAAATGTATCATGAGAGGCCGGGCGCGGTGGCTCACGCCTGTAATCCTAGCACGCTGGGAGGCCGAGGCGGGCGGATCGTTCTGAGCTCAGGAGTTCGAGACCAGCCTGAGCAAGAGCGAGACCCCGTCTCTACCAAAAATAGAAGGAAATTAATTGGACAGCTAAAAATATATAGAAAAAATTAGCCGGGCATGGTGGCGCATGCCTGTAGTCCCAGCTACTGGGGAGGCTGAGGCAGGAGGATTGCTTGAGCCCAGGAGTTTGAGGTTGCTGTGAGCTAGGCTAACGCCATGGCACTCTCTAGCCAGGGCAACAGAGTGAGATTATGTCTCAAAAAAAAAAAAAAAAAAAAAAAAAGAATTTGTAGTTTTAGTAGATATTGGTAAATTGTCCTCTGTAATGGTTGTATGATTTTTCATTCCCATCAACAACTAATGAGAATGCCTATTATTTCTCCACAGCCTTGCCAACAGAATGTATTATCTTTCATAATTTATAAGCTTTGTCAATCTGATATATAAGACATTATATACTGGTATAGTTTTAATTTGCTTTTCTTGTATTATGAGTGATATTGAAGATCTTTTAATATATTTAAGAGCTGTCATTTTTTATAACAGCTTTATTGAGATATAATTCACTTACCATATAATTCACCCATTTAAAGTGTGCAATTCAATGGTTTTTAGTATATTTATAGAAATGTACAACCACCACCACAATTAATTTTCCTCTTAACCGTCACCATTTTAGCCCCAGCCCTAAGCAACAACTAATCTACTATCTCTATATAATTTCCTCATTCTGGGTTTTATAAATGAGATAATGTTATATATTGTCTGGAAAGTATCCAGCCATGGATACAATGGCTGGATACTTTCTGGACAGCCTGTATATGTATTAATATTTTGTGACTGCCTTCTTTCACTTGGCATAATGTTTTTATGGTTTATCTATATTGCAGCAGGTATCAGTACTTGTTTTATCTCTATGGCTGAATAATATTCCATTGTACATATATATACCACATTTTGTTTATTGATCCATCAGTTTATGGACATTTGGGTTATTTCCAGTTTTTGGCTATTATGAATAATACTGCTGTGAACATGAAGTTTTAATTTGAACATGTTTTCATTTATCTTGGGTATACACC
The DNA here is from genome assembly GCA_004363605.1 of Indri indri. Lineage (NCBI taxonomy): Eukaryota > Metazoa > Chordata > Mammalia > Primates > Indriidae > Indri > Indri indri. The sequence continues at coordinate 1,892 of RJWJ010039506.1, read as the reverse complement.
TAAAAGTAGAATTACCAGGTCATGTAGTAACTCTGTTTAATCATTTGAGGAACTACCAGATACTGTTTTACACCTATTAAGGTAGCTGCAATCAAAAAGTCAGATAAGTGTTGGTGAGGATGTGCAGAAATCAGAAACCTCATACACTGTTGGTGGGAATGTAAAATGGTACAGCCACGTTGGAAAACAATTTGGTAGTCTCTCAAATAATTAAACATTGACTTAACATTTGCATATCTCTACCTCTTTCTATATATCTTACGACAATAATAAAAAGACCAAATTAACTAAAGATTTGCAAAAATTTCCTTCCATTTTGTGGGCTGTCTCTTCACTTTCTTGATAGCATCCTTTGAAGCACAAAAGTATTTTTTCTTTGGTTGCTTGTGCTTTTGTTGTCATATCTAAGAATCCATTGCCAAATCGAAAGTCGCAATGATTTACCCTTATGTTTTGTTTTCTGAGACAGGGTCTCGCTCTGTAGTCCAGGCTAGAGTGCAGTGGCATCATCATAGCTCACTGCAACCTCAAACTCCTGGGCTCAAGCGATTCTCCTGCCTCAGCCTCCAAAGTAGCTGGGACTACAGGCATGTGCCACTATGCCCGGCTAATTTTTCTATTTTTTGTAGAGACAAGGTCTCACTCTTGTTCAAGCTGGTCTTGAACTCCTGGCCTCAAGCAATCTTCCTGCCTCAGCCTCCCAAAGTGCTAGGATTATAAGCGTGAGCTCCCGAGGCCGGCCCCTATGTTTTCTCCTAAGAGTTTTATAGTCTTGGCTCTTACATTTAGGTCTTTAATCCATTTGGAGCTAATTTTTATGTATGATGAGAGGTAAGAGTCCAACTTCATTCTTTTGCATGGGATATCCAGTTTTCCTAGCACCATTTGTTGAAAAGACTGCTCTTTCCCTGTTGAATGTTCTTAACACCCTGGTTGGAAAATCACTTGGTCAAAGATACATGGATTTATTTCTGGACTTTCAATTCTATTCCATTGATCTATATGTCTATCCTTATGCCAATATCATACTGTCTTGATTACTTTAGCTTTGTAATAAGTTTGAAAATCAAGATATGTGAGCACTCCAACTTTGTTTGTTTTCAAGATTGTTTATGTTATTCAGGGTCTCTTGAGTTTCCATATGAATTTTAGAATCAGCTTGCCAACTTTTACAAACAAGATTGTATTTAATCTGTAGGTTGGTTTGGAGAGTGTTGCCATCTTGATAATATTAAGTTGTCTGATCCATGAACATGAGGTATCTTTTCATTTGTTTAGATCTTTTCAATTCCTTTCAATAATATTTTGTAACTTTAGAGAATAAATTTTGCATTGCTATTGTTAAATCCCTATTTTAATGTTATTTTAAATGAAATTGCTTTCCTAACAGTTATATCTTTTATGTAAATTGCCTATTCATGTCTTTTATCCCTTTTCCTATTGGGTGTTTGGTCTTTTCCTCCTCTCAATTTTTAAATATTATTTATGGACTAGGGATATTAACCCTTTATATATGATATATATTGCAAATCTTTTCTCACAGTTTGTCAGTTGTCTTTTGTTTTTGTTTGTGGGTTTTTTTGGCCATGTAAAATTTTTTAACATAATGCAATTTATCAATTTTTTTGTTTTATCACCTCTAAATTTTGAGTTATTATTAGAAAAATTTTCCTGACATTCAAGTTATAGAATGCACTTATGTTCTTTTCTACTATTTTTACGGTTCCATTTTTTTCCCCATTTGGATCCCTGATCCACTTGGAGTTTATTTTACTGTATGGTATAAAGAATGAGCAATGGTTACCAGCTGGTAGATTGGTTTCTAATTTATACCTGCAAAGCACTATAGAAAAGAGGTTGGCTGAAGCAACCTATAGCAACACAGAAGAGGG
>RJWJ010039505.1:0-14436 GCA_004363605.1 Indri indri | reverse complement strand
CCAGAATGGGGCAACAGACTTCTTTCTCTCTGGTTCCCACTAAGTTTGGGTGGAGCAGCTGGAGGCAGGGAAGAGTCATGCCAAAGTCATTCTGGCCATTTCTTGCCTCCAGCCCAACTTAAACTTCCTGTTATTATCAATGGTCACCACATAATGAGGTGGTCAGAAGCAGGAAGGGGCTTTGAGATTCACTCATTTACTCACTCTGCAACAGTGCCTTGAGCACTCATTCTGTGCCAGGTGCCCCGGTTGGCCTAGCATGTGGAGCTGAAAATGACCAAGTTGTTCACCACTAAGGAGGCCATAGTCTGGGGACTGTTGGACAAAATCACTAAAGCAAGCACATGTGAAAGAAAACAGTGAGTGTTAGAGTGAAAACAAAGCATGGTGTTTGCAGGGAGGGCTGGGGAATCACTCTGTGCAGGGCCCAAAATGCCTCACTGAGGTGACATGCTGTGACCAGAATGACAACAGCCAGCCATGCACAAGTCTGAAAACAGTGTGTCAGGCAGGAGACATCCTTGGGGCAAATAGTCACAGATGAAACTGAGTTTGCAGAGGATAGAAAGGGGCCAGTATGGCTGGAGGGAACCTGGGGGAGAGAAGAGAAAAGAGAAAAATCCTGGGTCTGAGAGATGAGGGGAGTGACCTGCTTTTCTCTGACACTATCCCCAAACTTACTACATTTACAAAATAAACGTTAATACTTACTATCTTACATTATGTGTAGACCAGAATCTGGGCACAGCTTGAGATGCCTCTGCCTCAAGCCCTCTCAAGTGCACAGAGGCTGGGGCTGCGGTCTCAACTGAAGTTGGACTGTGGGAGGACCAGCTTCCAAGCTCACACATGTGGGTATTGGAATCAGTGTGGACTGAGAGCCTGAGTTTGTTTTGCTTCTCTTAGTTTCACTTTCTCAGTTTTCTGCTGTTCAGACTCTACATAGGGCAGCTAGAGCTAGTCTAGCTCTAGTCCAGCACTGGAGCTTGGCTTCCCAATTTGAAGAATACAATAGGAGGGAGGGAGAGTTCGATGTAGGGAACTTGTGAGAGAGAAATTAAGAGGAAAATTTCAGTTTTTTGGTAATCAATTCTTGGAAGTCACAATGGACTGGGTGTTTTTATTCTCTCAAAATTTATGTGTACAAATCCTTATCCCCAATGTGATGGCATTAGAAGATGGGTCTTCTGGGATATAATTAGGTTCTGAGTGTCAAGCCTCATGATTTGGATTACCTGCTTTATAAAAGGAACCCCAGAGAACTCTCTCACCTTCTCTGTGTCAGGCGAGAATAAAACCTGAAGTTGGCAGTCCACAACTAAGAGGGGAGTCTTCACCAGAGCCCAACCATGCTGGCACCCAGATCTTGAACTTTCAGCCTCAAGATCTATGAAAAATTAAATTCTGTTGTTTAGAAGCTACCTAGTCTATAGGTCTTTGCTATGGCATTGTGAACTAAGCCAGAAGTCACAGCTAGTCCTGTGTGTGGCATTGTTTTGGTCAGAAGTGAGTCACTACCCACTCAGTGCTGTGAGCCTCTCTGGAGGCTGCACACCACACAGGCTGAGATGAGGCACATGGATCTGATTCTAAATATAAAGGGAAAGCATTGAAAGTTTGATGTCAGAAAATGAAAATATCTGCATTTAATTTTTTTTTTTTTTTTATTTTGAGACAGAGTCTCACTCTGTTTCCCTGGCTAGAGTGAGTGCCGTGGCTTTAGCCTAGCTCACAGCAACCTCAAACTCCTGGGCTCAAGTGATCCTACTGCCCCAGCCTCCTGAGTAGCTGGGACCACAGGCATGTGCCACCATGCCCGGCTAATTTTTTCCATATATTTTTTAGTTGTCCAGATGATTTCTTTCTATTTTTTTAGTAGAGATGGGGTCTCGCTGTTGCTCAGGCTGGTCTCAAACTCCTGAGCTCAAACAATCCACCCGCCTCGGCCTCCCAGAGTGCTAGGATTGATTACAGGTGTGAGCCACCGCGCCCGGCTTAGCAGTGCAGAATGAAAAATGAGGCCCAGTGGGGAAGTGACTTTCCCAAGATGGGCCCCAGGCCTGTCTGAGTTGTATTCCATGCCACCTCCTGCACCTTTTCATCATTCTTCCATCTCTAAGTCTGCGCATTATCTACAGTGACTCCACTTCATGAGTTTTATAAATTTTATCTCATATGCACCTGATGAGTTGCTAGGAAGTAGATGCTAGCACAATCCCCAGCATGCATGTCTGGAGGCTGGGGAGGCCCTGAAACACACAAGGACTTCTCTAGGTTCATAGAAATTGTAAGAAAAATAAGGTTCTGAGCAAGCTCTATCTTTTCAAATCTAGAGCTCTGGCTGTGTTCTGGTGTTCCCAGGGGCATAAGGGGGGCTGTTTTTGCATGTAAGAAAGTGACATGGGGGAGAAGGGGGAGCAGTCAGGAGCCCAGTGTAGCCTTTTGGGAGGTCTTATTGAAGAAATGGGCCCAAGTGATAAATCCTGGAAGAAATTATCTCACTTCTTTGGTGACAAACTCCAACAGAACTTAGAACTTTGCTAACCAGGCACCCACATTCTAGAGAGAATCCCATATCCAGCTCACTTGGTGGGTGACATTCAGAGAGAAAGATGTCATCTTCCTATATTCTGATGTTCAAAGACTCTCATCTCAAAAGGCCTGAAGTGAGGGCATTTAGTGAAGATGCAGATGTTTACTCAGCCCTCACCCCTGATGCCTCTGGCCACTAAGCAGGGAGCACCCACAGGTAACACAGGGCAGAAGAGGTCAGGCTCATCCAAGCCACACTCACCTATGATCCCATCTGGGCAGCCCCACATTTTTCTCCCTCACCACGAGTTAGGGGAGAAAGAGATAAGGGGGTTCTACCTGGAAAGGAGCAGGTTGTCAGGTGTTAGAAGACTGGTGGGTTTGGCAAGTTCATACCACAGATCATGGCTGCCAGGATTGGAAGTTGAGTGTTAGGGACCAAGAGTGTCTGCTCAGATGTTAATCCCAAAACTTTATGCTGCTGTCTGGTTTTCTCCCTGGCTGGATGTTTATGCAGATCTCCTATGTGTCTGATCTAAGAAACAGAATTTCCAAGGTGGGTATGCTCATCTGGGACTAGCCACATAGGCCATCAATACCTCTTGGCCCATCTGCCATGTACTGTCTTTGTGGAGCTCCACATAGGAAATGAGTGAGGAACCATTTGATGGATCTAACACTTTCATCTCCTTGGATGAAGGGCAAGAGCACCAGGCCATCAACCATGGCCAGTGCTAGGTCGGGGTGACGGCAGGCATGGAGGTGTCCCCACAAACAAGGACCCAAAAAGACGAGGAGGGTCAAGGACCCAAACCTGAGTGTGGGGCTCTCTGGGCTCTGTCCTAGTATTTTCTCACTTTTCCCCAATGTCCTCTTCTAAAAGAATATGGCCCCCATTAGTTTCCAGTGGCAACTTGGTTTCATGCGCAGCCCCATACTTGCAGGAGTACCAGAGATTTGTGATTTTTTTTCACTTTACACTACACTTTACACTAGGCCACGAGTACATTTGCATGTTCCCACTGCTTTCATGTTTAACTACCCAGCTGAGGCAGCACCGCTGCCCTTCCAGACCCACCCTCTTGCTAGGGAGGTTTTCCTACAAAAAGGGGGATTACATGAAACATTGGTTAAACTAGTCTACGCATTTGTCTGCAATGTGTCCTCTCACGGAACTCTTCCCTGTAGCCCCACCAGGGCAAGTGCTTTCCCTTCACATGGCCTCATTGTCTTCATTGTGCTCCATGAGGGAGGACGTTTCCCACCAAGTTTTAGCCTTTCAATGCTAGTGCAGCCCCACATGATAAAATTCTATTTCCATGTCAGCTGCAGTGCAGGGAACATGCTGTGTGTGTCCTAATAGGCTGTGACAGTTTGACGGGGCTGACATAACACAGCCACCACCTATCTCAAGGTTCACAGGGTCTTCTCTTGTGCCTCTGTATCCTTATTGCCTCTTCTTATAAGGAGTCTAGTCCTTCTGGATGAAGGCCTACCTCAATGAACTCACTTAAACTTAATTATCAATTTAAGGACCATATATCCAAAGACCATCACATTCTCAGGCACTGGGTGTTAGAACATGATTACATAAATTTTGGAAAGAGGACGCAATTTATCCCATAAAATATAGTAATCCCCTATACAAAATAGACTCCCAAGAAAGGGATTACTGAGAGAAAAGATACAAATATATATAACTTTAATAGCTACAGCCAGATTACTTTTCAAAAAATGCTGTGGCAGGTACATTGTCACCAGCAGTTTCTTTCTTTCTCTCTCTCTCTCTCTCTCTCTCTCTCTCTCTCTCTCTCTCTCTCTCTTTCTTTCTTTCTCTCTCTTTCTTTCTTTCTTTCTTTCTTTCTTTCTTTCTTTCTTTCTTTCTCTCTCTCTCTCTCTCTTGCTCGCTCTCTCTTTCTTTCTTTTTTTTGGAGACAGATTCTTGTCCTGTTGCCAGGGCTAGAGTGCAGTGGCATCAGCCTAGCTCACAGCAACCTCAAACTCCTGTGCTTAAGCAATCCTTCTACCTCAGCCTCCCAAGTAGCTGGGACTACAGGAATGCACCACCATGCCCAACTTATTTTTTGTATACATTTTTAGTTTTCCAGTTAATTTCTTTCTATTTTTAGTAGAGACGGGGTCTTGCTCTTCCTCAGGCTGGTCTCGAACACCTGACCTTGAATGATCCTCCCACCTCGGCCACCTAGAGTGCTAGGATTACAGGCATGAGCCACCACATCCAACCAGCAATTTCTGAGTGCAGCTGCTTCTCTGCATACAGCTTCCCCTGGATGTTAATATTCTAGTAATTTTTTGCCAATCTGGTGTCCCTGTGTCAAATAATATCATGCTGCTTATTGTTTCTTTTATTCCAGTTTCTCAACCGATATGTGAGAGTCACCTATTAGTTGTTTAATATCAATCTGGGTTTTTTCTTTCCTGAATCATCTGCTCAGACCCTTGGCCCTGTGAAGGATTTTCTCCCAACCTGGAGTCTCCCAGCATTGGCTATTTGCCAGACCTGGTATTGCTGTAGCTCACTTACTCAACACTTCCATTAATGTAAATGAAAGAAATAAATACGTTGCTTTCAGACAAAAGGGTTCTTTAGAGTGTCTTTTCCTGTGCACTGTGTCTAAAATGTGAAGAAAAGGAGGATTCCCCGGGCACTTCCTGTCAATGTCAAGGGCAGAGAGCTCAGGGAACTTAAGGAGAATTTCATACAGCTCTTGCTGTGAGAGGTTGTCAGTTCTGACTTATGTGCAGGTGAGCAGACACTGTCTGCCTCAAGGCCTGTGTTTTCTCATCTCTATAATAAGGGTGTGTTTTTGAGGACTCACAGGGATAATGATATTCATACAGGCTATTGACAGAGGTTGGTGCTACTGCACCACACCTGACAAAATATCTTGGACACATGTTGAAAGTATTAATACGTTAATTCTTCTCCATCCCCACATGAGATTTTACTTCAAAAGCCTAGAACATTTTTCACCATGGACACCCTTGCCTTCCACATGTACGAGTCCTCAAAGAGTTGTTCCAGGTCTGAGCTTCAGACCCCAATCCTTCAGTGGACTGTGGCAGTATCACTGACTGAATGTCCATCCTTGCCCCCCAGTATGAAAATGAATCTCCCTGAAACTAGAGGAGATCCTGCACTATGTGGACCCATCATCCAAGAACAAAAGAGAAACTGGTAGAGACCCTGGCTGCAGCCTCCTGTGAGTGAAGCATGTCCTCCTTTACCACCTTCCTGGGCTCCTCCTGTGACATCGCCAGCTTCCCACAGTACCTGGAGCAGCTGTTGATCAGGCGAGCACCTGTCCCCTGCAAGGCACAGTGGTGACTCTGCCACTTGCTAGCTGTGTCTTGGGGATTATATTGCAGCCCTCTGAACCTTAGTTTGCTCCTCTAAAAATGGAGTGGTCAGAATATAAACCTCAGAATTTTTGTAGGGACTAAATGGCATAAGGCATGACAAGGGGGTTGCTGTGGAAAGTCCGCTGGGTTGTTCATTTTTATCATTTTTTCTCTCATCTCACTGAAGAAACACTCTGCCTCATGTTTCAGTGGCCATATCCCTCTACATTTGGGAAAACACTTACAAAGCAAACCTATTTTTGATTTTGTTAAGCAGGTTTGAGATTCCTTCTAGCTGGTCTTTGTCCTTGACACAGATAGGACAAGGGTCCCTGGATACTGGGAGAGAGGACCCAGGCCCATACAAATATCTGGGACAGCTCTGGTTGGGGCCTTTTCATTTAACACACATATATTAAGCACTTAATTTGAATAGTCACTTTTCTAGATTTTTTGAATAATTCAATAAGCAAAAACAATGAAAATCCATAGGCCTTAATTTTACTCAGGGAGTCAGACACAGTAGACATCATAAAAAGGTGATGTCCACAGAACACAAGATGTGATGCCCTCAGGGCCTCCTCTAGGCATGGACATAGCCACACAGGTACTCTCAGAATGACACATCCTGAGAACATCAATAACATTTAATAGATGCAGAAAAAGGATTTGACTAAACTGAACATCTCCTCATGATGAAAACTCTCATGAAATAAGGTCTAGGACAAATGCACGTCGATCCAGTAAAGGCCACGTGTGACAAATGCAGAGCTCATATAATAGCGAGGGGGAAACAGTTGTCAGCTTCCCCCCAAGAGCTTGAGTAAGTCGAGAATGACCACTCTTGCCACTTCTATTCAACAGAGTACTGGATGTTCAAGCCGAAACAATTAGAGAATGAGACAAAAAACACTAAGAATGAAAATAAATGAGTTACATTGTTCATGTTTTGGGGTTATATAATCATATATAGAAAACCTTTCAAAACACTACATATAAACATTTTTAAAGTAATAAGCAAATTAAATAAACTTGCAGGACACAAAATCAACCTATATAAGGCAGTAGCATTTTTATGCAAAAATGAACTACCTGAAAAATAAAGAAAGAAAAGAATTCTATCGTCGATAGCTGCCAAAAATGTACTTAGAAATAATTTTTAACCAAAAAGGCAAAATATCTCCATGCTCAAAACTAAAGAATGCCAAGATAAGAAATTGAAGAAAATAAAAATAAATGGAAAGATATCCCTTGGTCATGGATGGGCAGAATTAATACTCTTAAAATATCTATACTACACAAAATGATCTAAAGATTCACTGCACTCTCCATCAAATGCCACTGATATTCTTCACTGAAATAAAAACATCTTAAAATTTATGTGATACCACAGAAGAACCTGAACAGTATCAGCAATGGAGCAAAAAGAACAAAGCTGGAGGCATCAAACCACTTGAATTTAAGATATACTATTAAGCTAAGGTAAGCCAAACGCTGTGGTACTGGCATGAAAACAGACACATAGGTCAATGGAGAAAAATAGGGAACTGAGAAATGCATCTGTACTTTTAAAGTGAACTCAGTGTAGGCAAAGGTGACAAGGGAACACAGTGGGAAGGACAGTTTCTTCAATAAGTGATATATAAAAAATTAGATATCCACATGCAGAACAATGAAATGAGACCTTCATCTCACAGCATATATAAAAATTAACTCACAATGTATTGAATACTGAAATGAAAGACCTGAAGCTCTGAAGTTATCATACGAAAACATAGGGTATTACCTTCATGACATTGGTATGGACAATTATTTATTTATTTATTTATTGTTTAACCTCAAAATCCCAAGCAATAAAAGTAAAAACAGACAAATATAACTATTTCAATCTAAAACATTTCTACGCAGCACCAGAAACAATCAACAGAATAATGAGACAACATAGAAATGGGAGAAAATATTTGGAAAATTTGCACCTGACAATGGAATAATATCCGAAATATGTGAGGAACTCAAGTATAAAACAGAAATTCAGTAACTATTTTAAAATGTGCAAAAGACCTAAACAGATATTTCTAAAATAATAGAAGACATCCTAATGGCCAACAGATATAAAAAAAATTGCTCCACATCATTGATCATCAGAGAAAGACAAATCTAAACCACTGTATTAAATCATTCTTAGAATCACGATTATTAAAAAGACAAATGATAGTGTTGGAAGAGATGTGGAGACAAGGGAACACGTGCATGCTGTCAGTGTGACTGTAAATCACTGTAGACATTATGGGAAACAGTGGAGGTTACTCCAGAAATTAAAAATAAAACTACCATGTAATACAGCAGTCACACTATCATTTATCCCCCAAATGAAATCAGCATGTTAAAGAGATGTCTGTGCTCCCATGTTTATGGCAGCCCTATTGCTATAACCAAGATAAGGAATTGACCTAAGTGTTCACCATTGAATTAATGGATAAAGAAAATATGGTATAAAGACAGAATGGAATACTATTTAGCCTCAAAAAGGAAACCATGTGATTTTCCACCACATGGATGAACCTGTGGGCATTATGTTAATTGAAATAAGCCATATAGAGAAATATAAACATCCTATGATCTCACGCATCTGTGGAATCTAAATAAGTTTATCTCATTGAAGTAGAGAGTAGAATGGCATTACTAGAGGGTGGGGTTCTTAGGAGGGAGGGGGATTTGTGGAGATGTCTATCAAAGGATACATATTTACAGCTACATAGGAGTAATAAGTTCAAGACATCTATTGTACAGCCTGTTGACAATAGTTAATGACATATTGTATCTTTGCAAAATGCTAAGACAGTTGGTATTAGGTGTTCTCACCACAAAAAGATAAGTATGAGATAGAGATAGAACTAAGCATTTGACAATGCATATATTCTTAAAAACATCATGTTTTACATGATAAATACACATAATTTTATGTGTCAATTTAAAATGAATAAAGTAATTTTTAAAATATCATCGTAGGATAGCAATACTCCAAATACTGAATCTGTATCTTTGTTATAAGCTTAGCTAAACTGCATTAAAGAAACATAGATTTTGTGATGTTTTTCTCATTCTGTTTGTCAGTCATAGCATAGGAACTCTGATATGTACCAGGAGGTGTAGGGCCCTGCAAAGAACATGGTGGTGGCCAAAGTATACCAGGGCCTTTACTTTAACCTTAGGTTGCCGAAATTTTCTGGTGCTGAGGGTATGGAAAACACTAAAGTCACAAGTGGTGCTCACAGTTCCATCTCTGGCCACTCTGTGAATGTGAAAAAAAAGCTTCCATCAAAACTCACGAAAGAATGTTTCAATCTAAAACCTGCCATGATCTCTGACATTTTTCCAGAAAGAATGAACAAGCAGTTGGGTACAGTTAGGTGACTGAAACTGAAAACAGTGGACTGTGATCTGCTCCCATTAAAATAAAGACAGATATAACGTGAGTGAGAAATTCCCCCCAAGATTGCACTACCAACATGGAAAAGGAAAATCATTGCAAATTTGAAGTCCACAGACATGATTCTATTATTGTCCACCACTTAACATTCACATTCAAAAATAAAAGATTCTGCAAGAAATGGAAGTTGTACTGTAAGTATTTCATAAAATATTAAATTGAAAATTCGTGTCTTACCATTAACTTGCCTAAAGATTTTATTCCTAAGATATGTTTAACCTTAAGAAATTTCCAAATTTTGATGTGTTTCTTTACATATTATTTACAATATGTCCGGCACACTGTTATTAATGCTGTATCTAGTCTAAATAATTTGATACTTACCACACATTGGATTAGGATCTAATAATATTTTTCTTTTACAAACAAAGACAAATAAAGCTAACTGCATGATTAAACCCTCTGCTCCATGAACACCGCAGAATCCGAATTTCATTGAAGTAATTATAACATTTGATTTATACAATGTAAACGCTCTAAAATCCCCAGATGGAAACAAATTTTTACCACATTAAAAACCCAAAATTCTGATCAAAACCTCCAATGTACTGTTGGAAATTACATGGCGTGGATAGAACTGCGAGAAAGCTGGCAGGCATGATGCATGCATAGCTGGAGATGGACACAAAGACACAGCAAAGATTTGGAAATAATTAGGAATCGAAGGAAGCAGAATTCCTCCTTGTAAATTCAGACAGAATCAATTGTGTAAACTTGGAAGAGAACTCCTCTTACACAGGAAGAATCATGGCCATGTCTACATGTGATTATTTCCCATCTCTCATGGGGAGCCCAAGAAATGGCTACAACAGGAATGCTAACTGCTAATTATGGGCCACATCTAATCACCTGTCAGTCACAGAATGGGCGGATCGGGGCACTGACACCAACAGTTGCTTCCCTTGTTGGCAGAAGACACGGCCAGGCAGATGGGCCAGATTCCTCACCCTGCTCAGACAGTCAGTAAGGAAGACACGTGGAGTGGCACAGGCTCACCAGGAGGATCCCCGAGAATGCTGTCCTTCATGGCGTGGGAAAGGTTGCAGGCAGACAAGTTTGATCCACAAGAAGAAAAGTCCAGGCCCGCTGGAACCACGGAGGCCTTGACACGACTGGGCACGCAGTATTGGTGTATGGCCTGGCGCCCAGGCAGGGGAAACCGCGGCCCCGCAGCACGGGGTTGCCACCAAGCTTGGCCGACTCGGTCAGAGAGGCCCCTTTGGAGGGAAAGATGTCCACCCGGCGGAGTCTCTGCTTCTCCGCCACTCGGCCGTGGTCACAGAGGGTCGCTGTGACCCTGAGGGCACGAGGCCAAGGGTGGCAGAGGCTCCTTCCCGCCTTCTCTTGAAACCTGTCCCTCGGCGTCCACACTAACCGCTGAGGTGGTGGTTGTCGTCGGGTAGGGGGTCGGCCCTTCCTATGGGAAGGCAGGCGCCTCGGGGCGCCGAGGTCATTCCTCCACCTGCCCGTCCCCCAGGGGCCCATGCAAGGGAACCGGGCCATGCCACACCCAAGAACGGAACGCCCCCCTACCCCCCTGGGAACCAGTGGCAACTGGACACACAGCCCGAGAGGAAACCCAGGCAGGGTCTCAGCACAAGGAAAGGTGAATTAAAGCATTCCTGACAGCCAGGCACCAGACGAGTTATGCCACCAGCCACCACACGCCAAAGACACACACACACACACACAGGCACCCAGGCAGTTGCTGAGGAGGCGGGGCTCAGTTGCTGGCGAGTAAGGCTCCCTGGGTACAGAGGGGCCCCCGGGCACCCGGGCAGTCCAGTCTCCCTGGTCACGGGGGCAATGACCTTGGACTTGCGGGGAGACTCACACAGACAGCCTGAAGGCGGGCGTGACGTGCCGATTGACCCATCCGTCCGGGGATCCCACAGTGCTTCTCGGCCGCTGCAACGAAGGCTCCTTCGGCACCCTCGGCCCTCCTCCTCCTCTCCCGGCATCCCCACAGGATCCCCTGGCTGGGATCCTGGAGACGAGAGGCCAGAGCCTGCGGCGGACCCATGGCCACACAGGGCTCCCACCTCCGTGAGGCGCGACTAGGCAACGGCCGCTGTCACTGTGACGTCGACTCGCGCATGCGCACTTGCGAGTTCCACCAACCCGCGGGGGTGGGGAAGGGGGGGGGCCGCGGCTGCGGTGGCCTCAGTGGCGGTGCAGGTGCCGTGGGGCCATGGGGTAATCGGTGCGGGGGCGGGTGGCCGCGGGCAGGGGGCGGCGGGGTTGCAGAGGGAGATCGGACTGGCTGGGGTGTCTGGGAGCAGGACGGAAGCAGACACCGCTGCACCGGGATGCAGCCCCACAGGCTCGCCCTCCCCTTCTCAGCACCCCTTTCAGCACAGCTCGGGGTGGGGTCCCACCTCCCAGTGGCGGGCCGGCCTCGGGCCAGAGCCCAACACTCGGACCCCTCCTCCTGGGATCTCATTTGGGATGGGACAGTGTGGACAGGCGCCACTGCCCATGGTGGCAGTGATGAACCCGGGCGAACGCACGGGGCCTCCAGTGTACATGGACATAGCCGAGGCCCCAAGACAAGGCGCCAGGGAAAAATTCACCCACTCACGTGTCCAAGGCCTCCAGTGGATGCGGGCCCGCCAGGTACTGTCCTGCTCTCAGTGGCCAGGGGCTGCTGCTTGTCCCCACTGCTCTTCAGGCCAGGCGCCAACGCGGTGCCAGGCATGTCCCAGGGCCACCCAGTGTGACGAGAGGGGTGCCAGGCCTGGAACCGACATCCCAGCAGGGCGGACAGAGGGAGACTGTGCTTCAGAAGCAGGACTGGCCTGCTCAAAGACATACTGCCAGGACAAGGCATTCCTTCCAGGGGCTCTGGGGGCACCAAGGGAGCACAGGGAAAGCACAGCCTACCTACGACCTCAGACACGGCCCTCTGCCAGAGGCCTGCCTGGGCCAGTGTGGGCAATCTGGCCACAAGAGGAAAGGGTTACCTGGCGAGTGCGCTCACCCACCCCCTCCCCAAGCTCAACAAGGCAGAACACTGCCACCACCCTGCCTGCACCCACACAAACCCCACTTCCAATGCCCGTGGCCACACAGTTGCAGGCAATGGCACCTCTGCTGCTCTCCAGGCCCACCGCTGTCCCCCACTGCCCCAGGAACACACCAAGTGCACATCCCCCAGTATGGAACCCCTGGAATGTGTAGGGAAATGAAAACTTCAGCCTACATAAAAATATTTCCAAAACGGTTTAATTTTAATTGATTTTTACTCCTTTTTCATTTCTAAAATGTACACTGTTTAGGAGTAAATTATGTGGTACTCTGGCCATAGTTCTGGTGTATGCAGCTGCCCCAGAAAAGCTGTGGCCTCATTGGTGGTGGACAGAAGCCTCCATCATGCATGATCCAGGGAGTGCGCATTCCAAACTTATTCCCCTGTCACCTGCCAATCTCTGCTTCAGGTGTCCTCCCGCACTTATAGTAATGCTACACAGTCCACACAGGGAATTCTGGTGGACAGTTGAAAAATCTGAAAGTGTGTGGAGTCTGGCTCAGCAGATAAAGGGCTCCAGTCTTAGGGGATGAAAGAGGAAAGTTTAGATGAGACCAGTGAGAACAGGTCTTATGTGCAGGCTTTAAAACAACAACTCAAGGACCTCAGGAATGTCACACAGCAAAACAGTTCCTTGAGTGGCTTCCCTGATCAACCAAGAGGCATCTGACACAGGGCATACCCCACTGGGCTCTTTGGCTTAGAGAAGGTCTCAAGAAGGGACTTGGGGGCTTCTTCTCAATCCTCTAAATCAGTGCACAAACCAGTGTAATTTGTAAACCTCAAAAGTATCTGCTCTGTGACCTAGTGGGATAGTGCAGCCATGCTGATTTAGTTAGGATGTGTGTAATGACGGCCTACATTCCTCCTTGAAGTTTACCAGGGAACACAGACAAATGAAATGAGACCATCACTTACTCACAGTTCAGATCCCACCTTTAGGCCAGTGGATCTTACCCGGGACCATTCTGTCTCCCTCGGGTCATTTGTCAACATCTGCAGATATTCTAGGTTGTCGCAACATGGGGTCATGGGCAGGATGATGGTAAATAGTCCGCAGTGCACAGGGCAGGCCCTTCCACAGATAATGGTTCAAGACCAGAGCCATCATGCTATTCAAATAGGCTCAAGCACACTCTTCCCCAGTGATGTGCCCTCAAAACACATCGTCTGCATTCACTTACCTCCCATTAAGCCTTCGCCTCTGCTGCCTCAGTGAACTGGACCTCGCCATGTAACCTCAGAAGGTTGTGTTTAGAACAGAATCCAATGAAGGTCAGCGTGCATCACCTGGGCTCTCCTCCTGCTACACACAAGACCCTCAGCTGTGCCCCAGTCCCAGGGCTGCATGCAAGAAGGAACCCCAAGCCACCCCACCCCTGTTCTACCATGCACTTTTATATCGTTCCTGCAGAGCCAGAGACATCTAATTATTTTATTTATTCGCTTGCTCATTGGCTGTTCTTGTTCCTGTTAGAATGTAAATTCTACAAAGCAGGGTCTAGTAGAGTAAGAAACTCCAAGACTTCTTGAATTAATGTCAAAAATAAAACAGTATCTTCTGACACTCCCTTAAGTAAATACACATTAGCATAATTCTTCCTGTTCTCACTTCTAGATCAAGGTTATGAACAAAGTTTTATGGGGACACAGCCATACCTTCTTACTCAAGTATGTCTCTGGGCTGCTTCTAGCTAGAGATGTCACTGACCCAGAGGGGAGGAAGCCTGAAAGAGACATTCCATTGTCCCTGAGCTGCACTGACTGCCTCTTTACAGAAGTATGCTCACCTCTGATTTAGATTCCCATTATTATCTTTTTTCGCATTATATTTTCTTTTTCAAGAGTGTTCTTTTGCAAATTGTTGTCCACATACATGATGGAATACTATATAACCACAAAAAGAATGAAATCCTATCATTTGCAACAACATGGATGGAACTGGAGAACACTATGTTGAATGAAATAAGCCAAGCACAGAAAGACAAATCTTGCAACATTCCCACTCAGATGTGGGAGCTAA
>RJWJ010039504.1:0-14436 GCA_004363605.1 Indri indri | reverse complement strand
TGGGTTTGTCACATATGGCTTGCATCAGTTTTAGGTAAGCCCAGTCTATGCCTATATTGTTAAGTGTTCTTATCAGAAAATGGTGTTGAATTTTGTCAAATGCTTATTCTGCGTCTATTGAGAGGATTATTTGCTCCTTGTTTTTGCTTCTGTTTATGTGGTGAATTACATTTATAGATTTGCATATGTTGAATCATCCCGCATCTCTGGGATGAATCCCCCTGGGTCATGATGGATAATTTTCTTTTTTATATTATTTTATTTTATATCAGCATATTATGGGGGTGCAGATGTTTAGGTTATGTATGTTGCCCTTAGCCCCCTCCTCCCTGAGTCCAGGTTAAGCGAGGTATCCCAAGAATGGAAAAACAAGCACCACATGTACTCACTATCAAATTGGTATTAGCTGGTCAACATTTAAGTGCACATATAAGAATAACACGTATCAGATGTCGGGCAGGAGGAGGGGGGAAGGGGGAGGTGGGAGGATGGGACGGGCATATGCACAAACAATGAGTGTGATGCACACCTCCAGGGGAATGGACACACTTGAAGCTCGGACTTGGGGGGGAGGGAGGGCAAGGGCATCATACATAACCTAATCATCTGTACTCCCATAATATGCTGAAATAAAAAAAAATACTGCCTGTTTCCCAAACTTTTGCTAACATATTAAAAATTTTTCATTTCATTATCAAGCAGGTTGAAAGGCGTGAAATGTAGTTTTAATTTGTACTTTTTAATTTTAAGCTATCTATATGATTAATAGCCACTTCCATTTACTCTTCTGGAATCTGTCCAATCAAATCATTTGCCCATGTTTCTATTACCTTGGAAGTTTACCTGACATACAGTTCAGTAAAAAACAGCAAGGACATGATAATATATGAAATATGAACCCAATATTTTAAAGAACCGCCTTTAATCTCCCATGCATATGTGTGTATACAAAATATGTTACATGAGAATATATTCCTATGCACACCCATATGTATAGATACATTTGCGCAACTATGCATGTGTGTTATTTTACAGATGCATGCCAAGTATAAATGGCTTATTCTAGGAAATGAGCTTGGAAAAGGTTAATGGGTAATATTACGTCTCATTTCATACTTTCAAGACAAAAGGAAGGGAAAACGATGACTAGATTTTGTTATAAATAAGATGTTCGATTGTCTGTGCTTTAGAGGTGGCATGAGGCTAATGATTTTAGAGCCATAATATCAAATTACCATCACATTTATACTTAGTGTAAAAGAATGTAGTGGAAAGTAGAAAAATAATGGAATCTAGTGAGGCTTTCCAGGGATTTTTGTTCTTGTTTGAGGAGAGAAGAATAACACTCAGAACATATGCGCAGCAATAGGAAAGCATAGATTCATACTTGACTCTAAGTTGGAAATATGCAGTGAGAAAACTATTCCAACTCTTTATTTTGTATTTACAGTAACACCCAAGCAGGGACATGAATTCTAACACTTAGCGTCTTTTCCTACCTGTTGCTTATCCTATTAATATTTCTCTACAGGTTGCAGCTGCTCCCGGACAGTTTCTCTCTTTCAAATTCAAAACTCCAGTAACTCTAGGTGACACTAGGTCTCAAGAGCTTCCCTACACTCTCCCCTTTTGTCCTCCTCTGTGCTTATCATTCCGAGGACCAGCATGGCCCCTTGAGACTCTATTTTCTTTAACTTCTTACTTGCACTATGCACAAAATATGGAAAGTGTGCAATGTGACCCACAAACTGATAACGCTTTTTATTTAGAACATGCAGAGGAGGAATGGGTCTGAATTATCATATATACTTATCATGTTGCTCTGCTTTATGATGCTATCATATTAATGACTCAGCACTACCTAAGTATAAGTATGCGTGGTGGTCAATACCAGTTTTACAGAGCACAGAGAAGAGCAGAGTGCAGAGATGTGCAGTGACCCAGCAAACTCTCCTTAATGGAGTTGGAGCATTCACTGGGTCTTGAGGAAATGGGGAAATGTGATGGAAGTCAGAGGAGGCATCCCTAATACTGGGAAAGAAGTGATGATACCCAGATAAGGGAGGGTTGCATGAGCAGAAAGTCTGCCCTTCCTCAGACAGGTATGAAGCCAAGCTGGTACAAGGGCAGAGTATGGCCAAAGCCATTGGCAACTGGGGTGATGTTGATCCTTTGGGTCAGCCAGAGATTTCAGGGTGAATTTCTGTAAATGGAGATTAGGAATAAAAACAGCTCCATGTGGCCAGGTCCTCTCCCACACAAATCCATTTTCCTGAAGAAAAAAATGTAGATAGAGTTTGTTACTAAAATATGAAATTGGGAACTGTCACAGAAAGTTAGCAGTAACTATATGATGAATGAAAGAAGAGATGCACAGATCGAAGATAGGATGGCTGGAAGGATGGCAGGACATACCAAAGGACAGCAGTAACAGACATACTATTGACCTAATGTCTTATTTTACCAGGTACCCTTCATTCAATAAATTTTTATGGAGTAACAGATCTATGCCACACATTTCATTAAGAAATCTCATATTGTAACAGCTCTTTGGACATTTCAAGTTTCCATCAACCTTTTTCTAGAAACAGATTCACACTTCTTGTCCAGTGGGTTGAAGGGAAAAGGGCTAAGCTGAGGAGGCTCATAGATCCTGTTTCCATTTGTACCTCTGGCACAATAGTCACCCAAAGATTTTTTTCCTTAGAGTACTTTCAAAAACACCTGTCTAAACATGTTACTGCCTCAGCTAAATGGCTCCGCATCTGTCCTACATGATAAGGTCCAAATGACTTGACCCTTCACATTCTGTTCCAAATTGATCATTCCATATCATTCCTTTCATCCTTCACATACTCTGCTCTCAGCTCTAGGCATATCCATTCTTCATCAATCTCCAACACAGCATGAGGTTTCAAGGTTTATCTCCTACAGTCCCATTTGTTCAAAAAGCACTTCTTTATACTTCCTCAAGACCGGTGCCTTATGTTATTTCCCCTTTATGATCTCTGTGATTGTCACAGGCAATAGAAGCTTGCCCTCTCTAGGTTACCTCTTCATAATTATGCTTCTACTGGAGCACAGATCACCCTGAGTCCTGTTCTCTAATTATCTTTCTATCCCACTAAAATGTGACTTTCTTAAAAGAAGGGCTCTGTCCTGAATATCTTAATGTGTACAGTGCCAGACCCAAGCAGGCATCAAAAGTCATAGAAAATGAGGAAGGCAACTTCACAACCAGAGACACAGACACTAGCTGTGGAGACTAAATATGCAAGATATGACAGTGAATGGTGGAAGATAAAAGTGCTCCAGATTCATTGTGCAGCATCCTGCCACATTCCCAAGGTTTTCCTGATCCCACAGTTAACTGTAGACCTCCCAGATTACAGAAAATTTCCTGCTCCTGTATTCCATTGCCACTGTAAAAGTAACCTGCCTTCCCTTCTTGTCTTGCTTCCCTCCTTCTGTGAGACAAATCAAACTTCCTTTCTCCTGTTGAATGTTGTGGCTGCTGAATCAGCAGGTTCTCTCCCTTTCTCTTTCCCCACAGGGGCCTGTGTTTTCCATTCTCACTGCCCTAGTCCTACTCACATCTCCTGAAAAACAACAGAACAAGAAGTAAAACAACGTAAGATGTGTCTTTCCAAAAAGATGAACACAATGACATCCCACGTCAATGCTATCAGTCAACATGCATGGACTGAATGCTCCTTTCAAAAGACACAGTTTTGCTGAATTGATAAAAGAAATACAACCTGATTATCTGCTATCTGCAGGAAACATGTCTAAACCACAAGGTTGCACACAGACTCATCGTGAAAGGATGGAAAAAAATATTCCACAGAAATGTAAATCATAAAAGACCAGGTGTAGGCTTTCTTATGTAAGATAAAATTGATGTTAAGCCAACAAAAGTAAAGAAAGATAAAGAGGGATATAGGGATTCAGAAGATGGCTGACAAGAGACTTTGGATGCCAGAGCATCTCAGTAAGACGGAGAAGTTTTAGATGAAAGCGAAAAAAATGAAGAAACAGACAACATAGATTAGGTTTGGGTCTGAAGGAAGGGCACCAGAACCTTCGGGAGACTCCACGGGAAAAAGCTGCAGAGTAAAACAAGAGGGAGCTAGGTGTTGGCAAAAATCAACCCTCAAGAGGCTTGAATTCCAGGCAGAAGAGTAAGTGGAGTGATTTGATTCTTACTGCTTTCCATCACTGACAGTGTGTTCCCTAGCTGCTAGAGAGACTTTCTGACCACACAAGAGACTTTCTGACCACGAGGATGCTGCTGCCAGCGAACTAGGAACTTCCTGTGGACAGAGCCCCAGGCTCCCAGCCCCTGGAGGGTGCTACCAACCCCACAAATCTGAGTCAGGATGGCATGCAGCATGTTGCTTCTCTACACGCCATACACCTTTGTGCTTTCCAGGGAGCTTCAACTCCTCAGATTTGGTCCTGCTTCTTCCCACACAGACATTCCCCAATTCCTTCCCAGACTGCAGGAGCCACAGGGATCCAGTGGCTCCCAGGTGATCTCTGTGACTCAAGTTTCGACATTCTGGGCAGATTGCCTCCCAGGGAGAGGTTTGGAGATGACCAGAGGGCCAGCATCCCTCCATCCAGACTCTATTCCTCCCCATTATCTCCCTCAACCATGGCTACCAAGAGAGATAATTGAGCCACCACACCAAGGCTTCCACAGAGAGTGGGACTTAGGCCTTTCCTTTTGTGGTCCTGCAGTAGACTGAGGGAAACACTGTCTGTAAGCTCTCTGCTCACTGGCCTTCCCTGATGCAGCTTGTCTGGCATTCCATCAGAGCAGGACATGCCCAAATGTGGAGGGACATTGATCCTGCTTGGGCACCCTATGGGCAACTCAGGAGTAGTGTGTTTCTCCCTGAAATGGTCAGGGATTGATCTTATGGGACTCAGGGCCAGGTTCACAGTACAGACCCTGTACCAGGAAGACTCAATAGTGTTGCTCGTGGGCACAGAGGGGAGATTTGTGAATTGATCCTGGGAGGCGAGGGAGCCTGCATGGGAAGACCTTGGGGGAGAATGCAGAGTGGGTCCTAGCTACAGCATGATCATGGGGCACTTCTTGCCCCATGAGAGGGCCTAACAGTCAGCTTAGGCTAAGATCCTGGGCCAGAAACCTCACAGCCTGGAGCACAGTCATGGGGGAGCTCAGCTGGCTTGGGCTCCCACCTGCTGGCAGACACCAGGAAGAGACCACAAAGCAGATGAGGGAGGAAAGAAGCCCACTCCAGACTGCCAGAGTGTGAATCTCAGATGACCCTGCTGGCACAGGCAGACTTTCTGGTTAAGTGGGGGCCACTTCAGCCCCTTCTTGGCAGCTCTGCCCAGAAGCTGGGAGCAGATCTTTGACCCCTGCCAAAACAGCTACCTTGCCAATTTCTGTAGAGCCTGAGGGCAAGGACACCCAACCCAGTCCCACCTGGCTGCACTCCCCCACCTGCCTCTGCTGTAGCAGAGAAGAAGCACTCACCTGGAATTTCCAGGGCACCACACACCACCTGGGGCATTCAACTGCTTCTCCTGAGGGACTAGAGCCAGTCAAGGAACCAAGAACAACATTGCACCTTATTCATTACAGCAAGCACCACCTACTAACAGGGAGGTCAATTTGCACACCCTTTCCAGCACTTGCTGACTCTGTTTTACAGGGTGTGTGGGGGTCCAAGGAGTGCCAATTTGGGGGAGCACATACCCCTTCCCATGGAAAAACTGTGCTACTGGATAAGGCTGGAAAGATCCCAGGCCAGGGGCATAGAGTACCAGCATTTAGGCCCCTCCCCATGAACAGCTCTCTAGGATTGGAAAGCTTGTCCTGATTCTCCTATCAGAAGCTCCCCATAGTGGCTGAAAAAATAATCTCTGAGCCCTGCTAAGGCTTTGCAAAGTCATTCAGGCTCCCCCAAAATAGCCACGAACTACTTTGCTCTGCCCACACCTCAGTGGTGGTGGAGATCAAGAAACCCCCTGGGAGCTACAGGGTCCCTCCTAAGGCTTGGGGCACTCACATACTCCCCATGAGGGACCACAGTCTACCACAAGCACAAAAGAACACCTCAGCCGGTGGCTCTTTCACACAAACATCAACCAATGACAGGGACAAGAAACATATAGCTCATCATAGCATCCTCCAACTCAAGCAAATAGGGTGAAGCTTATTGATACTCAAAAGTACCACCTGCCATATCAGAGATTAAATTGGGGGACCCAACACAATTCACACTGCTGTGAAGAGGTGAAGACATCATGACAGAGGCAAACCAAGAAGTTCATCAAATCTGCTTGGACACCTCATAGAAAACTTGGAACCAGCACTCTTCTCCCTGTCATGGTCACGGGT
The DNA here is from genome assembly GCA_004363605.1 of Indri indri. NCBI lineage: Eukaryota > Metazoa > Chordata > Mammalia > Primates > Indriidae > Indri > Indri indri. The sequence goes on along the minus strand of RJWJ010039504.1, from coordinate 8,057 downwards.
TGATCTTCAGAGTCCCAGGGACAGGCCAGCAAGCCAGACCAAATACCTCCAAGACTTGGTTGAGAGGCTAGATGAGAAGAAATTAGCAAAAGACCTCCATAAATATAAAAAATCAGAGTGAAAGGACACCACCAAAGGAAACAACATGTTTCCAATAGATAACAAGGAAAAGGAAAATATCAAAATGATAGATAGTTTTATACCATAAAGAAGCTCAACACAAAAGAGAGAAAATTGAAACCCAACACAAAGAAACCACAAAAACAATGCAGAAAATGAATGGAAAATTCACTAAAGAAATGGAATTAAAAAAATCAAAGAGTATATATATATGCATACACAAAGAGTGCAATGCACACCATCCGAGAGATGGACAGGCTTGGAACTGGGACTTGGGGGGAAGGGGGGGAAGGGCAACATACGTAACCTAAACATCTTTACCCCTATAATAACAAACAATAAAAAAAATTAAAAAAATGGGTTACCCCCATAATATGCTGAAATAAAACAAAAATTTAAAAAAAATCAAAGAGAACTTCTTAAAATGAAAAATTCATTCAAGGAAATGCAAAACAGAGTGGAAAGCTTTAAGAATAGGCTGCATCATGTAGAAGAAAGAATCTTAGAGTTTGATGGCATCACTTTTAAATTAAACAATTCAGTCAAAGATAAATAACAGAGCAATAAGAAGAATGAACAAAGACTACAAGAAGGATGAGATTATGTAAAGAGGCCTAAAATAAGAATCCCTGAGCATGCAGAAAAAAACACATAAGGATTGGGAAACCTATTTGAGAGAATAATTGAGGAAAACTTCTCTGGTCTAGCTAGAAAATTAGACAACAAGGAACAGGAAGCTCAATGGACACCTGGCAGATTCATCACAAAGAGGAAGTCACCACGATATGCAGTCAACAGACTGGCCAAAGTTAACACAAAGGAGAAACTCCTATGAGCTATAAGGTCAAAACATCAGGTAACTTACCAAGGGAAACCCATGAGACTAACTGCAGAATTCTCAACTGAGACCTTATAAGCCAGAAGGGATTGGGTACCGGGAGTTAGCTATTCTCCTACAAAAACAGGCTCCAAGGCAGGATCATCACAAGGGAATTGGAAATAATAGGAAATAAAGAAATAATATAGATGGAGAAATGATAGAGATGGAGACAAAGTGGAGTTTAAATGAGGGGGAGTTAGGGATCCTCCAGCATTCCCATGAGCTGTGAGGCCATGAATGAAATCCCACATCAGTATTTATTATTACAGCAAATAGTTTTCTTTGGTTAAAGTATTACATGTACAGCTAATTTTTTGAGGTTTCCTGGGGAAACTTGCCTATTTATGTCTACAAGAATAGACGGTTATGCAATTTTTCTAAGATAGGCATGTTAAGCCCTAAGTTAGAAACAGACCTAGCTGAGCATATAAATTAAAGATAAAATGTATAAAATGAGAACACTGAGTCTGTGTAATACTCTAATCTACTTCTTCTAAACACAGAGACGTGTAGTCCAGAGTGAAGCAGGAATAGCCTTGAAGTCTAGGAGAGGTCCAGCTGCACATTATCTGCTGGGCAGGCATTTTAATCAGCTTCTCTGCCAAGGACCCAAACCGAGCTTCTGCCTTGCAAAAAAGCTCAAGATGAGGGCCGGCAGCAAAGAAGAAACGTTGCTTTGCAAGCATCCTCTGACAATGCCTCCCTTGTTGGAAGCAGCTTCTGTTCTGTGAACTAATATGTCCACAGATTCCTTCAAGACAAAGGCCTACAAAACTCCTGAAACCTATCACATCCCTTAGCCTGTTTTCCAACAATTGGGGCACAATTCTCAGTCTTCTCAAAAAGAAAAATTGTCAGCCTAGAATTTTGTATACTGCAAAACGAAGTTTCTTATATGAGGGAGAAATAAAGACTTTCTCAAACAAGCAAACACTGAGGGAATTTGTAAAGACCAGACCTGCCCTACAGGATGTATTCAGATCTGTATTATATATCAAACAGCACAATAGACACTCACTGGTGTAAAATCACCCAAAAACTAAAGCTCAGCACCCGTATACCATAATGGCTCAAGAGCTAAAACAAAGCAATAAGGTTCTACCCAAAAGGATGAATGGAAATAAACCCCAGTTACCAATTCTTTCAATAAACGTGAATGTCTTCAATGCCCTACTCAAGAGACATAGGCTGGCTGGCTGGATAAAAAAAAGTACAAGTCACATATCTTCTGTCTCCCGGCACAGTATGTTACCCACAAAGCCACTTTCAGACAAGGCGAAGGGTTGGAAAACAATCTTCCAGGCAAATGGAAAACAAAAGAAAGCTGGGGTAGCTATTCTTATATCGGATAGCATAAAGTTTAAAATATCAAAAGTAAAGACAGACAAACATCATTACTGTGTAGTAATGGAGGTAAAAATCCAACAAGAAGACTTAACAATTCTTAATATTTATGCACCCAACATGGGAGCACTTGGATATGTAAAGCAAAGGCTGTTTGATCTAAATTACATGATAAACAGTAATGCCACAGTAGCTGAGGATTGCAACACCCCAACGACTGAACTGGACATATCCTAAAAGCAGAAAATAAGCAAAAAAAAAAAAAAATGGATTTAAATAGAGCTCTAGAACAAATGAGTCTAACAGACAACTACAGAGCATTAAACCCAAATGAACATAATATGCAATCTTCTCATCAGTTCATGGAACTTTTTCTAAAATCGATGACATCCTAGGCCACAAATCAGGTCTCGACAAATTTAAAAAATTAGAAATTATACCATGTATATTCTCAGACCTCAGGGGAATTAAATTAGAGATCTATTAGAACAGAAACACTCACCACTTCAGAAACTCATGGAAAGTAAACAATCTATAGCTGAATAATTATTCGGTCAAGGAAGAGATCCAGATGGAAATCAAAAGATTCTTCAAACTATGTGATAACAGGGACAAAAGGTATCAACATCTGTGGGATACAGCAAAAGCATTCCTGAGAGAAAAACTAATAGAATTAAATGCTCACGTCCAAAAGACAGAAAGCTTACAAATCAACAAACTAACAAAGCATCTCAAGGAACTGGAAAGGAAGAGCAAATCAATCCTAGACCTAGCAGAAGAAAAGAAATAACTGAGATATGGAACAGAATTAAAAGACATTTAGAAGAAAAGAAATATACAGAAAGCTAATAAAATCAATAGTTGTTTTTTTGAAAACATAAACAAAATTGACAGCCCTCTTGGTAGATTGACAAGAACTAGAAAGGAAAGGACTATAATAAACTCAACTAGAAATGAAAAAGGAGAGGCCACTACAGACATCACAGAAAGACAAAACATTATCTTTGAGTACTGTAAAAATCTGTATGCCCCCAAACTGCAAAACATGGAGGAAATGGACAAATTCTTCAAAACACACAACCTCCCTAGGCTCAGTCAGGAAGAAATAGAATACCTGAATAGACCAATATCAAGCACAGAAATTGAAGCAGTAATTAAAAACCTTCCAACAGCAAAAAAAAGTGCCAGACCATTTGGGTTCACAACTGAATTTTACCAAACTTACGAAGAACTCATACCTATTCTGTGGAAATTATTTCACAACGTTGAGAAGGATGGTATCCTCTCCAACTCATTCTACTAAGCCAATATCATCTTGATACCAAAGCCAAGATAGGACACAAGAAAAAAAGAAAACTACAAACCAACATCCCTCATGAATATAGATGTAAAAATCCTCAAAAAAATTTAGCAAACAGAACCCAACAGCACATCAAAAAAGTAATTTGTCATGATCAGGTGGGCTTTATCCCAGAGATGCAAGGATGGTTTAATATACACAAATCTATAAATGCAATTCACCACATAAATAAAAGCAAGAACAAAGACCATCTGATTCTCTCCATAGATGCAGAAAAAGCATTTGGCAAAAGCCAGCAGACTTTTATGATAAAAACTTTTTTTTATAGTACTCAAAGATAATGGCATAGATGAGTCATACCTTAAAATTATTGAAGCCATACATGACAAACCCACAGCCAATATCACAGTGAATGGGGAAAACTTGAAAGCATTCCTGCTTAGAACTGGAACTAGACAAGGTGGACCACAATCTCCACTTCTATTCAACATAGTGCCGGAAGTCCTTGCCAGAGCAATCAAACAGGAGAGGGGAATTAAGGGTGTCCAAATGTGGGCAGAAGAGGCCAAACTCTCACTCTTTGCTGACCATCTGATATTACATCTAGAAAATCCCTAGGATTCAACCAAGACACTACTGGAATTGATAAATGAGTTCAGTAAAGTCTGTGGATACGAAATGAATGAACACAAATCTGTGGCATTCATATACACAAATAACAGTCAAGACAAAAATTAAATCAAGGACACAACACCTTTCATAATAGCATCAAAGAAAATTAAATATTTAGGAATATGTTTCATGAAGGAGGTGAGAGACCTATATAGGGAGAACTATGAAACATTGAGAAAAGAAATTGTAGAAGATGTAAACAGATGGAAAACCCTACCATGCTCATGGATTGGCAGAATCAATATTGTTACAATGTCCATACTACCTCAAGTGATCTACAGAATTCATGAAATCCCTCTCAAAATACCATCGTCATTTTACAGATTTAGAAAAAATAATTCTATGCTTCATATAGACCCAGAGAAGACCTCGTATAGCCAAAGAAATCTTAAGCAAAAAGAACAAATTGGGAGGCATCAGTCTACCAGACTTCAAGTTTTACTACAGGGCCATGGTAACCAAAGAAGCATGGGACTTGCATAAGAACAGGGATATAGACCTTTGGTCTTAGATTTTCTGTTCTAATTTACCAGTCTTTCTCTCTTTACTTTATCAATTTTAGAAGTTTCCATTGACATATCCTCAACCTCAATAGTTGTTTGCAGTATACTAATTAGCCCTTGAAAGAATTCCCATTTCTCTGGTTATATTACCCATGCATTTTTTCATGACATCTACTTCTTCCTTAGAGCCTTTAACATGTTAATTGTAGCTCCTTTAAATGCCTGGTCTGATAATGCCAACATCCCTGACATATCTGAGTTTTGTTCTGATGCTTGATCTGTCTCTTCACTGGTTTTTGCATTTTAGGAGGCCTTCTATTAATAATTTTATGTTGAATGCCAGATATGATGTACTAAAAGAAACTGCTGTAAGTAGGCCTTTAATGATGTGGCAGCACAAAATGTTGGGGAAAGGGCAATATCCTACACTTCAATAATTAGGTCTCAGTCTTCTAGTGAGCATTTCCCTCTGGAACCACTTAGGTAAGGTAGGAAGGTTAGAAGGATCTGGAGTTAACTATTTACCTTCCCCCACATCCATTAGGCTTTTATAAAGTCCCAGTAGGTAGCTTTTGGTAAAATAATTTCTCTCGAAAGCAGATCTTATTAAGGACAGAAATGCTCAAAATGGCTACTTCCCTCCTTCCCCTACTGGACTCCAATCTTCACTGTGAGAACTTGGTAGAATTTCTGAAGGTAAAATTCACAAAAGTGAATTACACAAGCTTACAATTAGAAAAGACAGAGTAAAGAGTTATTAATGATAATTAAAATCTAGCTAAATCATTTGATAACCTGTTACTTCTTCTGTATTTTGTAGAATTATGCATTAGCACATTTTCTTAAAATATATGTCAATATAGTAAGTAGTCAGCAATGTTAGAAACCACATACTGAGAGTTTTAAAATATTCCTGTGTTTAGACGGAGAAGTCAGTTGATGAGGGATGCATTAAGAGATGTTGAGGCAATTAAAACCATAGATAACCATCATTACTATCAGAAATGTAGGCATCAGAACTATAGGCCCTGGAAAACTCCTCAGACATGTCAATGATGTTGACCACAAAAATATAGACTAATAGACTGAAAGCACATATCACTTTTTCATGCTCCATAAGGTTGTGATGAGATCATTCCCACCATGTCCACTTCACCAAGTATTCCTTGTTGAAATGTGCTAGAATAGATATCCATGGTTGCACTATGGAAAAACCATTGCTGTTCAACAATTTTTAGAAATGAAACTCAAAACCTTCTGCCTTCATGATGTAATGATTTGAAAACAAACTTTGGGACAGAATAGGCTTAAAGGAGCCTTTTATACTCACAGTGTATGCACAGTCCTTGTGTGCAAACACAACTAGAACAGATACAAGCTGTCTTGGATTTCTGCTTCAAATCTCTCTCCTCCACATGAGGGCTGACCACCAGGACCCATAATGAAAAATCTAGTCACCCTTGAAATGTTTCCATGAGCATCATTAGAGAAGACAGCTGACTGTTCACCTCAGTGATACAGAGTAGAGAGTCACCTACCCTTGTTTTTTCTCAACTCCTCCACAATGCAGGAGGCCTCCTCTCAAAAGGAGTCCTCCATGTCCCTCTTCCTCATCCCCAAATTCCACAGGGTCACGAGCAAGAAATGCGAGACTACTTCTATTTCATTTCATTGCTGAAAATGATTTCTAACAGTAGGGGAAACAGAAACTAGGAGAGAGATCCCAGACAAGAAAGAAAAAGCTGACAATTAGAAGTCACATAGGTGGGCCAAGTCTCTCGGCTCTTCAGGTCTCTGAAATCCACCCTCCTCAACCCCATGACCAATGCTACATGACACCTACCAAGTACAATATTTTATTAAACTTTCCTATTACTGGGAAACTCTGCCTCCTCCAAAACACTCCTCTCACATATCTCTCAAGGCTTATTTCACTGCGTTGCACCCATGCAACTTCACAGTAGGCTTCATTCCCAAATACGCAGTGAACACAGGGCCATAGACTTTTGAGAACTGGAAAATGGAAAGGAGATGCAAAAAAGATTTGGTAATAAAAAGGTCTCTCACAATGCAAAATTCCAAAACCAGGTAGATTCACTGCTGAATTCTCTGAAACTTTCAGTGAACTATACTGGTTCTCCTCAAACTATTCCAAAAAATTGAAGAGGATTGAATCCTCCCTAACTCACTCTATGAGAGCATTATTACTCTGATACCAAAACCAGACAAGGATGGGACAAAAAAGAAAAGTACAGTCCAAAACAATAAAAACCACATATGATGAGTCCACAGCTAACATCATATTGAATGAATCTAAAAACTAGAATAAGACAAGGATGCCCACTTTCTCCACTTCTATTTAACATAGTACTAAAAGTCCTAGCCAGAACTGTCAGGCAAGAAAAATAAATAAAAGGCATCCAAATTGGAAAGAGGAAGTTGAATTCTTCCTCTTTGTACATCATATGAGCTTATATTTTGGAAAAACTAAAAACTCCATACAGACACACACAAAAACCCTGTTAGAACTAATAAACAAATTAATTAAAGTTGCAAAGTAGAAAATCGTCATACAAAAATCAGTAGCATTTCTATCCATAATGGACAGAGAAAGAAATCAAGAAGGCAATTTAATTACAACAGCAATGAAAAAATAAAATATCTAACAGTATTAATACCTAGTAATAAATTTAACCAAGCAGGTGAAAGATCTCTACAAAAAAAAGTACAAAACACTGATGAAAGAGGTTGAAAAGGACACAAACAAATGGGAAGACATCCCATGCTCATGGAGTAAAAGAATAAATATCATTAAAATGATCATGCTGCCCAAATCAATATACAAATTCAATGCAATTCCTATTAAAATACCAATAACACTCTTTGCAAAAATGGGAAAAACTGTCCTAAAATTAGTACACAATCAAAAAGGAGGAGCCAAAGCAATCCCAAACAAACAAACAAACAAAAAAACAAAGCTGCATACATCACACTACTTGACTTCAAAATATAATACAAGGCTATTGTAATCAAAACATCATGGCATTGGTATGAAAACAGACATACAGACCAATAAAACAGAACAGAAAACCCAGAAATGAAACTACATGTTTCCAGCTAACTGATTTTCAACGAAGGTACCAGGAATATACTTTGGGGAAATGATACCCTCTTCAATATATCATGCTGGAGAAATTGGATACCCACCTGCATAAAAATGAAACTTTACCCAGATTTT